>PVLA01005749.1:33400-139054 GCA_004027455.1 Hydrochoerus hydrochaeris | reverse complement strand
TAGTTGTGCTTGCATCTTCTAATCTGTTCCATTGATCCTCAGGTCTATTTCTTTGCCAGTACCAAGCTGATTTGATCACTGTGGCTTTATAGTACTGTTTCAAGTCAGGAATTGAGATGCCTCCTGCCTTGCTTTTGTTGCCTAGAATTGCCTTTGCTATTCTAGGTTTCTTCTGTTTCCAAATGAATTTTAATAGTGTTTTCTCTAGATCTGTGAGGTATGTCAATGGTATTTTGATTGGGATTGCGTTAAATCTATAACAGTTTTGGGAGTATAGCCATTTTCACAATGTTGAGGACCACAATTTTGAGACCAACCTGTGCTACAAAGCAAGACTCTATCTCAAAAAATAAATTTTAAGTTTGTGACTTCTTTAAATATTTAGGGCAAATATTCCTAGGGAAAAGGGCCACTTTTGAATTGTGACCATATACTAGTATCTGTGTGACCTCTAACTTCTTGTCAAAGAGTATTTCTTTCTCTAGATGGAAACAGCTTTCCTAGTGTCCTTTCATTCTACTAAAAGCAAACAGCATACTCCAGTTCCTACTCACTTGATATATCGTTTAATTTTTTAAACAGGTCTTTAATTTTTTTTAATAATTCTTATTGTGATTAAATGCACATAATGTAGAGTCAGGGGTGGTGATGCACACTTGTAATCCCAGCACTCAGGAGGCTGAAGGAGGAGGATCATAGAAATTCAAGGCCAGCCTATACAAAACAAAAGAGAAATATACATATAAATAAAGTTTACTGTTTTACGCTGGGAGTATAGCTCAGTGGTAAAGCACTTGCCTACTTGTCCTGAGTTTGGTCCCCAGCACTGAAGGAAAAAACAAGTTTATGTTTTTAATCATTTGAAAGTTGATCATTTTAACCATCTTCACCAATACTGTGCAGTTCATTGGCATTACGCACAATGATAGTGCTGTGCAACTGTCACCACATTCTCTGCAGAACTTTCTCATCATCTCAAATTCTTTATCCATTTGTCCTCCTCTCATTACTTAGCATCCAACATACTACTTTCTGTTTGTGATTTTTCACTGTGCTTGGTAACTTATGAGTGAATCATACATTATTTGTCCTTTATTGTCACAATTATATCACCTGGCTTAGTGTCTTCAAGGTATCCTTCAACATGTACCAGAATTTCCTTTCTTTTTGTGACTGAATAATATTCCTTGATATGGAATAGATTACATTGTGTTTATCCATTCTGTGGAAGCACATTTAGATTGTTTCTACCTCCTAGATATTGTAAACAATGTGGTCTGAACATGGAGGTATATATATGTATGTATAATTTAAGTCCCTGCTTTCAATTCTTTGGGTATATACTCAGAAATGGGTTACTTCATTTGGTAATTCTGTTTCTAATATTTTGAACAACTCATAGATTATTTTTCACAGCAGCTTTACCATTTTCTATTCCCATCAGCAGTGCACAAGGATTTCAGTTTATCTACATCCTCACCAATACTTTTGGTGGGGGCATTGGTTTTGTTTGGTTTTGTTTTGTTTTACTTTGTTTGTTGCCGCTGTTGTAATGGGTAAATAATTCTAAATGATGACAAACCAGCCCATAGACCATTTAACCTCCCCTAACTGGCTTAGGTATGAAAATGTGGACAGTAGTCAGATTGTCATTTCATTCACCACCCTACCCTCCTGAAAAGGATTAATATGAGTGTCCCTTCCAAGTCTGAAAGGAAGAAGGAAAGAGATCAAGTTGGTTAATTAAATTCTTGTAACACATGTCCATCTTCTCCATAAGTGCAGTAGTTTTGTGTTCTCTATTCTCAGTGTAGGAATTTCTCTGTCCTCTACCACCTGGAAGTCAGATGTAAGAGATACTCTTGACCTGTACTCCCCTTTTTTGAAATTGACTACTGTTTTTTATTGTGCATATGTTCATTCTCTTGTAAGGCAGTTTGCTTTTACTTTGCTAGAAATTTTTCCTTAAAAAGCAGCTATAGCAATAAAAGTTATCCTTATGATGACTAGAATAAAAATGATAGAGAATTGTGTGTATAGTCTGGCCTTTCAGGGCTTGCTTGCTTGTTTGCTTTCATTTTCTTTCTTTTTTTATGAAATGAGCTTTTATCAGGCCCTTGATCATTGCAGGTCCATTTCTTGTCTTTTAATTTTATATATTTTTTCCCATTTGAAAACTCAGTAATGTCACCAGCATCAGTCCAAAATAGCATTTTTAAGTTTCCAAAGCTCTTATGATTGTAAGTTGGTTATCCTTCCATAATTTTGTATAGAGTTGTTTTGGGTTGATTTTTTTTCCCTCTGCAGGTTTCAGCCCTAACCAGTTCTGTGTTTCATCATGGCTCTCTATTTTGACCACCGAATCAAAGCACCAAATCCTGTTGGTTCTCCCTTCCACATCAGTTGGCATGCTGTTCACCCGTTCCTGGCAGTTGCCTCCATGAGCACAGCCTCAGGAGGCAGTGTGGATATCTATCTGGAACAAGTGAGTACTAGAAGTTAAGATTCTGACTCTGCTGGTTTCTGGCTCTTGGTTTTCTTTTGTTCTTGGAGCAGGGATAAGATTAGCTCTGCTCTAGCTTTTTCCTCATCAATTCCCACTGGATCCAGATTTCCAATATTACAGAATATGTGTGGCCAGTTCTTTTGCCCCTGCCATTAAGACTTGGGGACATATCTAGGAATGCTTAAGGCATATTTCACAGTCTATGTCCATGAGCCCTCATGTCATTTGAGGATCCTGATCCCTTGTCATATTGCCTCCTCTGACTTCAGATTGACCATTTGAACTGTAGTAGTTTCCTGTAGCTACTGTAACAACTTAACCACAAACTGGATGGCTTAAACAATAGGAATTTATTCTCTTACAGCCAGAAGTGTACAGTCAAGGTGTTGACAGAAATAGTCTCTCTGAAATATGTCTCATGCCCTTGTCTTAGCATCTTTTCTGGCAAGCGTTCCTTGATGCTCCTTGGCTTGTAGACACACCAGTTCAGTTTCTCCTGCTAGTGTGTCAGATAACCTTCTAGTCTATGTGTCATATCTCATCTCCTTCTAAGTCTTCCCCTTCCTCCTCCTGTTCTTCCTCTTCCTTTTCTCCTCTTCCTCTTCCTTCTTCCTCTACCTTTTTTTTCTCTTCCCCCTCCCCCTTTCTTCCTCCTCTCGCTCTCTTTTTTTTTTCTTCAGCACTAGAAATCAAGCCCAGCTCCTCACTTTTATACTGGGTAAGCACTCTTAGCATTCAGCTACCTCAGCTCCTCTTTTCCTCTTCTTAAAAGGACATTTGTCATTATTTGTTAATGTCCATCTAATGACTACATCTTAGCTTGCCATAATCTGCAAAGATCCTGTTTCCAAAAAAGGTCACATCACAGGTACTGAGATTAAGACTTTAACATATATTTTTAGGACATGCAGTTGAACCTGTAAAGACACTTTCTCCATGCTCCTCAAATTTCCAGAGCTACTACCACCACCACTACACTTAGTGTACAACACACCTCTTGATTTACAAGGAAAAGTTAATTCCTCTCTCATGCTCCTTCACACCCTGCAGTTTCTCTGTTGCCACTTTAACTTTGTCTAAGCAGCTACAGTTATCAGCAACTTCTGTGTAACATCTTAAGTGTCTTTGGGTGATCATCCACACAGCTCCACATTTCTATGAAGTCTTTTAGGAAATAGGCCACAGAGTGTGTGGGCTTTGCTGGTTCTTTTTCCTTTCCTAAACTGTGGCATTCCTCAGAGTTTGTAACAGCCTCCTGTCTTTCCTTCCTCCTGTGATCTTGGCCTCCCCAGTGGCCATCAGTGGATGACTTACAAACATACATCTTCCACCCAGAAGGCCTCCCAGAGACACAAACTTGGGATCCAGCTGCCTTCCTGCATCTCTTGGGTATTTCAAAAAGATCTTACACTCCTCGACTCCAAAATTAAACTGAAATTGTCCCCCATCTTTCCCTTGTCTCACATCTACCTGCACAGGTTACCTATTGATACCCTGAAACCCAGAATAGGGACTTAGGAATAACTTGCCATTTCCTACTCCACTGCCTTGTCATCTATTACCAAATTCTTTCATCTATTATCAGAATCTAGTTTTAATTTTGGATTCTCTGGAAAATCTACCACCTTTTACTCCATTGACTCTTGTCCAATCTCTCATCCTCTCTTTCCTGACACCACCACAATTCCCTGGCTGAAGGAACTGAGTCCTGGTTGACTTCCCCCACTGCATGCCCCCCATAAAAGCCAGAGCTGTCTTTCAGAATCATAGAGCCACCACTGTTTGCTCCCACCGCCCTGACTCAGATTGCTCCTTAGGTGAACATGAAAACCACCCCGACACACACCTAGGCCTGTCCAACCTGAATCTCATTCCTTGTTCCCTTCTAGCTGCAGGCACTCCAAGATCTATCAAGATGTTCTGTAGCTTTCTAGTGCTACACATGCTATGCCTTCTGCACTTCAGAATCTCCCTTGTCCTTTCTATGAATACATTAATTTCCTTAGACAACAGTGACTCAATGACCCATTTCTCAAGAAATATGCACACACCTGCCCAGCTCACCTGTATCTCATGCTAATCTTTCCTGGGCTTCTTTTCAAGAAGCTCAGAAAGAGCCACAACTATTTTACAGATTATACCACCCCAGCACAAAATATGTATTGTACTTTCTTTAAAAGTATAGACATAAACTGAGTGTGATGGCACATGCCTATGATCCCAGCATTTGGGAGACTGAGGCAGGAGGATTACTGAGAGTTTAAGGCCAGCTTGGGCTACATAGTGGGTGAATTACATAGTGGGTGTCTCAAAAAAAAAAAAAAAAAAAAGCTGGTGTGGTGGCACACATCTGTAATCCCAGCACGCAGGAGGCTGAGGCAGGAGGATTGTTCAAGTTTGAGATCAGCCTGGGCTACAGTGTGAACACAAGGCCAGCCTGAACTGCATAATGAGACCCTGCCTCAAAAAGATAAGAAAATAAATAAATCCCAAAATTATTATAACAATTTTATATAAAGTTTAGAAAACTTAAAGCATACTATTGCAAAAAAAATCAGTGAAGTATATCTGAATGCATACATGTTTGTGCCCCAAATCTGATTTCTTAGAGAATTCTGGAAAACAAGAATTTACAAATACATGGTCCATTGCTTGTCAGAAAGATGGCATACATGTCATCTGAGCATTTGTAAAACTCCAATATATGCTTGTCAAGAATAAGAGTCAATATGGTAAATAACTCTTTACTATCATCCCAAAAATAATTTTGGCCTTTCACTTACCTAAAAGGACTCAGGGTTTCTGACCTTCACTTTGAGAACTTTGGGGCAACAAACTGCTCACTGGCCTGCTGCCTATTTTTATAAATTTATAATTTTTATAAATTATGTTTTACTGGAACTAAGCTTTACCCATTGAAATGCTTGCGAGTTATCAAGCAGCAACTGTGACTATGAGGCCATACTCCTTGATAAGTTAATCAGTGTGTTCTTGACTGTTGGTTACCTTATGTTGGGATAGTTTGGCTAAGGAAAAGGTTAGTGTATTTTTATAAAAACTGAAGAGCTGCTTTAGTAAATAGCTCCTTAGATCTTCTGCTGAAGTCAAATCCATATATTAGACAGAAACTTTTAAAGTAGCTGCCACTATTTATAATACAGGATTTTTCCTCTTTTCTGAGCTAGGGCGAGCATGTACCTGAAACTCATATTGAAAGGTCCTTCCTGGTCACTTGCCTGTGCTGGCATCCGACTCGGCTGCTACTTGCTGTTGGCTGGGAGACCGGAGAAGTGATAGTGTTCAATAAGCAGGACAAGGAGCAGCACACCATGCCCCCAACACATATCTCTGACATCACCATCCTCACTTGGAGCACCAGTGGGAACTGCCTGGTGTCTGGGGACAGGGTAAGTGCATACTTAGTTTCTGCATCTCCTACCATGCTCTAACAAATACATGTGACAAAGGATTTTAAAGCCAAATTATTTGAACCATATGGTTCCCAAATTCAACTATTTTGGTCTGATATAATTATAGATTTTATTGCATGTTTCAAGCAGGATGAGGATTGAGACCCTATTATAGGACAAAGGTATATTTGTAATTTTAAAAGTGAACTTTGCTAGAAAATTTCATTTGTATGGGTGGGGCATATGCTTCAGATACTGTTGCTTTTATGGTACCCCAGAGTCTGTCACCTAGGAGTCCCTAGTCCTTTTGTCTGTTTCAGGGCTTTTTTTTGTCCCCCCCCGCCCCGTCTTTTTGAGACAGGATTTCACTATGATGTTCAGGCTAGTCTTGAACTCGCCTTGAACTCACTTTGTAGCTCAGGCTGGCCTTGAACTCATAGCGATCCTCCTGCCTCAGCCTGGGATTACAGGCATGCACTACCATGCCTGGCTTTTCCTTCCTTTTTAATTGGCTTTTCATTGTGTGACTCCACTATAATTTATTTAACTAGCCCTTTTTGATAAACACTTAGTGGTTTCCAGTCTTCTGCTAAAAGGACAATGGTACTTGTGCTTTTGTCATTTTGCATAGGTGTCCATTTAGAGAACTGCATACATCTGGTACCAACTAGACCTGGTACAAATTTCATCATGGTGTGATGGATGTTGCCAAGTCACTCTCTATTAGCTGGTAACAACTCACCCTAACACACAGCATGTGTTTCCCCACCCAACAGAATATCCAAATACCAGAACTTAGCTTAAAAATGTAGTATCTCAGTTGTACTGTAATTTGTTTCTCTTATTGTTGTTGAGTTTCATCTCTAGGAGCCATCTATATTTCCTTTTCCATTCATATCATTAGCTCATTTTTCTCTCAACTTGTTCCTTTTCTTCCAGATGGTTTTTCTTCTGTTTTTCTGTTTAGTTCCCACCTAATGGCATTGGCCTGCCCCCAGCTTCCCAATTCTCAGGGGATCTTTCCTACCTCTCTGCTATAGAGCATATGCCAGTCCTCTACTGGAATAGAGTAATTCAAGACCATTGCACTTGATTGTTTTTTATCTTGACAATATTTGGAAACAACTAGCTAAACAGAGTACTCAGGCATAAAATGAAAGCTAGGTGGTGAGCTGACAAGTCCTGTGAGTCAGAATATTTAAGAAAAGAAATGCCTAATCCATCTGAGAAGAATCTAATGTTGTGCTGGAACCGATTTAATAATGAGCCCAGGCAGAAAGACAAGTACACTTAGTGAACAGACATCTCTCTCCAGGCTTGGTGCCTGTGGCTTCTCTACTCTTCTACCAGAGGCCCCATTGGGCTCACCAGTAGAACCAACTCAGACCAGCTAAAGCAAGAAGGTACACTTAATCAGAGGCTGTGCCACAGTTTCAGGATGACCTGCTCATCCTTTTCTGTTTCAAGACCTGACTCAGGGGAACATTACAGCCAAGTATACCCCAAGTGCCCCCTGTACCCAAAAGGTAGACCATCCCTGGAAAAGGAACACTAGGCATCCCACTACCATGTTTCCCTTGAAAATGAGACCTAGCCAGAAAATAATCAGCTTTCAAAACAAGAGATCAAAAATCTAGAAGATCTTGCCTTATAGAGTAGCCACCAAGCAAGAGAATGGTGATAGAAGACAAGGCAAGAATAGGCTGATTGGGTGCCAGCATTTTTTTTTTAACTTTAAAAAAAATTAGAACATGTTTTCAGTACATGTAGTTTCCAGTCACCTTGGGGAATAGATATATATGTACATAGTACAACTTGTTTCTTTTTAAAATTCCCTTTCCTGGGCCGAGGATTTAGCTCAGTGGCTTAAGTGCCTGCCTGGCAAGCATGAGATCATGAGTTTGATCCCCGGTACCAAAAATAAATAAAATAAAATAAAATTCCCTTTCCTTTCCTTCCTCCTCTTATTCCCCTATCCTGATTTACATTCTTATTGCTATTATTAAACTTAGCTCATATTATGGCATATAATGTTAAACTCATTGAAGTTATTAGGTTCCTGTACATGGCATATCCTTTATTCTGCTTATTTCCTCTTCCCCTCTTTACCCCTTGCCCTTATTCCCATAGAGCCAGCAATTTTTATCTCTAGTTTTCAAGGCTGATTATTTTCCAGCTAAGTCTTATTTTGGGTGAAAGGAGATCATTGTCCATTACATGCCCCACCAACAGAGAACAGGCTAGGCCTTTGGCTTCCTTCAAGTATCCCTCATGGAGTCCAGTGTGAGAGTCAAGTAGACCTGTTTCCAGCACATAGCAAACCAGTCTTTAACAAAGCTTTATTAGGATACTCAACATATAAACGCTTACCAAGAATAACTGCATAGCATACTTAGTGCATCAAACTCTTGATCTTTATAAATAGAGCTAATTTTACCAGGTTTGGACTCTGTGGTGTTCAGTGTTTAAGATTTGGAGACAGGGAGCAGGGAGGTGTAGCAAAAGAGGCAGATACCTCTCAGAGTTTGTTTCCAAGTCTTGTAATTTGTATTCACGATTCCAGCTTGCTAGGTAGAAATCTGAGGAGATGAACATTTGACTTACTGCTTGTCCTCTCTGTGAGACAGAGGGGGTTTAACTTCTGATCCCAGTGAACTGCATCTGTCCTGTCAGGTAAGGGGTACACATCAGTCTGTTTGACCATAAATCATTGCTTCTGGAGTATAGGTGCACTAAACATTTATATCCAACATCTTTCCTAAAGCAGCAGCCCAGAAACCTGGATGTTTGTCTGATTATGTTTAAGAATCTGGTAGAGTTGTCTGTGAGAAACTTGATGTGCTAATAAGAAAAATCTCTAAAATCAAATATGGAAAAAATTGCATGAAGGGCAGATAGATAAGCCTCTCAATGAATACTCATGAGAAGCACTGTGAAAACAACTAGAGACACTATCATAGTGCTTGGATCTGGGGAAGAGGTTATACGGGAAAGAGATACTCTTGTTTTTATCCGTGTTTATATATGTGTGTGTTTCTCACTATGCAAGCATTATATTTTTATCCTTTTAAAAAAAGACTAAATACAGGTTAGTTTTTCTTGTCTTCACAAAGCTGGCAATCAAGAAGTTAGATAAGACGTATTATTCCTATTATATGTGTACTCATATGTTATACTCTATTTTAGATCTTGCAGAACCTTTCATGGAGGTTCATTGTATAAGTTACTTTTAAAGCAGACATAATTTAAAAATCTTATTTCTGTATACAATAAAAGAAATGTCATCCAGCATTTAGAGGTGTTGGAATCAATGCTAATTGAATGGAGGGTGAGAAGAAGAGTACCCACCCAGATGCTGGAATGTCTACTTGCCTTGATCCACAAATCATCCTTTGGGGAGCACTTGGACATCAAAACAAAGGAATTCAGATTAAAAGACTGCTTTTCATTAAATCTTGAATGACATCTCCCATTCATGAAGTCTTTCTCAGCTAGTTCTCATGGAGTTATCTCTTGCTCTTAAACTTTTCTATTGTTTATCTATGCCACTGATCTGAGACTTTGATCACTTTAAAATTGAATCTACAGTATAACTAGCACCCAGATCCTGATTTCTAATGCCATTCTTTAACAAAAGGAACTGGAGCTGCTGAAGAAATGGCTGATTTTAGGGCCAGATTATGAAAACGAGCCCACAGAACCTTGGGACCCCATAGTTAGGAGATATCCACAGAACCCTCCATGATGGGCACACATAAAAGTGACATGTTCCTACTGGAAAAGTTCCTAATGGTCAAAGCTAGGACAATTCAGGCAATAAATAAAGCAGCATCATGTTATAACCCAAAATAGGAAATAAATAACTATGTGTCCATAGTGATATAAATATATAATTGAATAAATAAATAAATGTAGAGAAAAGACAGATCCCTCATGTTGAAGATCCTAAATAGTTTATATGGATGTTCCACCTCTGAGGAGATTGAGTATGACTCCATAGCCCTTACATGACTTCTTTTGAAGCCCTACAGCACAGAATGGCAAGAAAGAGTCACTTCATAGTGGACAAACACCATCAAGATTGCCAGATGATAGATATCACCCTCCATAGTGATGAGCCATGTTGATTATAGATAGGATATGGTGAGAGGGTATGTTACCTCTATGGGTCCTGCCAAAATCCAGTGACCCCAGTCTAATTATAGGGAAACCATCAAACAAATCCCAGTGGAGGAAAATCCTATACCATACCTGAGCATCACCTCCAAACTGTCAGGGTTATCAGCCATCAAGGAAAGTGAGAAACTGTGCCACCCAGAGGAGCCTAGGAGATGTGACAACTAAATGTCATGTGGGATCCTGGGTGAGCCTGTGGGATAGGAAAAGGACATGAGAAACTGAGAGAATCTAAATAAAGTTGATAATTTAATAAGTAGTAATATAACAGTATTAGTTTATTAACTATAAGAAACATGTCATACAGACATTATTGACCATAAAAAAGACTGATTTGTCAGATATGGGCACTGTATTACCTTTATTGTCTTTTTGTGAATCTGAATCTATTCCAGAAGAAAGTTTATTTTGATAACTGAACATGTGACAGTTACAGTCACTAGGGAGTGGAGGTGGGAGGAAGTACAGAGAAAAGTTTCTGGTTCTTCCTTTGAACGCTTTTGAGTAGTTTGGCATTTCTGGATGCAGATATGATAGTTCAATGATTTTCTTAGGGAAGGAATCGGCCTATGTTCTACTGTACTGTTTACCTATCAGTCATTCAGTGAGGAAGCATTTTCTGTGCAAATATTCTTGGCCTCTTGTAGCTCGGAGTTCTGCTTCTGTGGAGGTTGGACCAGCGGGGTCGGGTGCAGGGGACACCCTTGCTGAAGCATGAATATGAAAAGCACCTTACTCATTGCATCTTCCGGCTCCCGCCTCCTGGCGAGTAAGTGTGAGGCTCCCTAGGGCCAGGGCAGGCTGTGTGCCTCCTTCCAGAAATCCTGACTGCCTTGTCATCTTTATCTTATCAGGGACCTGGTTCAGTTGGCAAAGGCAGCAGTCAGTGGCGACGAGAAAGCCCTGGACATGTTTAACTGGAAGAAAAGTAGCTTTGGAAGTTTCCTGAAGATGGTATCGCAAGAGGGTCTGTCATTCTTCATCAGTCTCATGGATGGTGAGGAACTTGGGTTGGGATTTTAGGAATCACAGCATTTCAGGGATGTTTGGCAAAGATTTTAAATTGATGGGTAGTGCTTCTGTGTAAAATACAGTAATGATAGGCTAGGCATACCTGTCTCAGGTACAGTATTGTGCCAGCTGACTTTCTCCACATATTTGCTAGCACTCAGAATGCTGTGTTTGGTTCTGGCAGAAACTTAGTGAGCCATATTTGTGTTGAAGAATTTTCATAGGCAAGCACCTCCAGCCCTTTTTAAAATTTTTGTTTACATTTATACCTATCCTTTCTGCATTAGAAGGAAAAACAAAACAGAACAAAACCAAACAGATTACTAGAAAAATAAGACACAAAAAAGACAAATAAATAATAGCAAAGAACCCAAACCAATGACAATATAGGCTTTCAAAACAGTGGTAGGAACAGAACTAAGAGGCTTATACATGCCTAGAACTTCTCCTAAACAGTTTATAAGAATTGATTGTATTATGTGTGATGAAATGAACAGCTATTTTGAAGAAAACAGACATTATGGTATCCATTGCTGATTGTGTATCATCATGCTGTGAAATCCAGTAATGCTTCTATTCTTTGTTTAGAGTGGTTTTAGTCTGTTTTGTGTTGTTTAAATTCAACATACTTGAAGGTTTGGACAGCTGTTTTGAAGAGAACAAGAGACATTATGGCAGCCATTGTTAATTTTCATATTGTCTGGTTTTAAAGACCTGTAATGCCTTCATTACTCTGTTCTGATCAGTTTTATACTATTTTATTTTGTATGAATTTGTTGTATATAAAAATATAGACAACTGTTGAGAAGAAAACAAGAGACATTATGCTAGCCACTATAGATCTCCTGTTGTCTTGCTTTGAAATCTCTGTTGCTTACATTGTTTTGCTTTGTTCTGTTTTGTTCTGTTTAGTTTTACCCTTTTTTAAAACAAATTTTTTTAAATGGTGAGAGACAAAAAATAAATAAATAAAATTTTTATTTAACTTTATTTTACATTTTTGAGATAGAGTTTCACTAAGTTGTCCAGGTGAGGCTAGAATTTGTAATTCTCCTGCCTTAGCCTCTCAAGAGTGTTGGGATTACAGGCATGTTTTACCACACCAGGCGTGAACAAGTAATTTCACAGACTGCACAACATCCAAGACAGTGAAGATGTCTTGGGGAAGTTTTTTGTTTTGTTTCTGTTGTTTCTAGTGCTGGAGAATGAAACCAGGGAGGGCCTTGCACATGCTGGGCAAGTGCTCAGCCATCAAGCTACATTCCCAGGCTATGAAGGATTCTTTTGTAATACCCCTGTTTTTCAGTCTGCATAATTATCAGCACTTACTGTGTGCTAGGTACTTGGTAGAGCTAGGAAAAAAGCATGAGCAGGATGGGGTAGTTTTCACATTCAGCCAGCAGTCAGCTCTCACAAATAGGACTTGAGTAACATCCGTTGATTTTAATACAGTCTCCCCTTGGGGTAAGGAGGGAAACAGCCAACCCAACTAAAGCCAAAATAAATGGACTGTGGTGCTAAAAGTGAAAGGGACTTTGACAGTCACAGGAAGTAACCTGCCGTATGTCTGTCACTTGGAGAGGCTCAGAGATGAAAGCCACATGGGAGTGACTGCATTCAAAGAGGAGGGAGGTTATTGTTGGTTTCACCAAATAGCCTGACCTTAATGTGAAGAGAAGAGCAGATGACAGTGGACAGGGCCACAAAGATTGTGATTTTTTTTTTAAAGTAGGTGAAACCTTTCATTTTAGAAAGAAAAGAAATAAGCTGATGAATGGGGGAAATTGAGAAAGTTCCAGAAGATTATCCAAGTAGGAATGGCAAGAAGAAGGCATGAGAGGGCCAGGGTCCCTTAGGAAGGAGATTCAAGATGCAGAGTAGATGTCAAGAGAAAGATGCCAGTGGGTGGGAATGGGCAAAGCCATGGAGGACTCCTACCCATTGCTCAAGAACTACTATTTCATGTGCCTCAACTTCTTGAATGAAAGATGAGGATTTTACTAATTTCTACCTTGTCATAACCTGTAAAAGTACTTAACACTAGTCTGCCATCTAATATTTGCCTACGAAATACTATTTATTGTTACAATTAGTCTAGGTGACATTGAAGTTTCCATTTTGATAAGAACTCAAGTTATTCTGGGCATGGTGGCATACACCTGTGATCACAGCACTTGGGAGGCCAAGGCAGGAGAATTGCCACAAGTTCAAGGCCAGCCTGGATTACTTAGTGAGTTCAAGGGCAGCCCAAACCACATAGGGAGACTCTGTCTCAAAAAATTAAAAACAAAACAAAACACCTCAAGTTTTCCAATGGGAACAAGGTAAAAGGGTAGGATAGTGAAAAGACTCCTGTAGAGAGCAGCAGTGAACCAGAGAACTATGAGAACTCAGGTGTCATTACCAATCTCAGATACCCAGAAGGGATCAAAGGAGGCAACTGGAGTCTGGTCCAGTTTTGGAGCAACTACTCAGGCAGGGATGAAGTAAGGTGCCTCCAAGGAGAGAGAAAGGACTACTGTACAGCCAGCTGTAGCTATGGAGGACAAGAGAGGAAGGGCCAGAAAGCACCTAGTAAGATAGTAGATGTCACACAAATGACTCAGAAGCAAAGGAACAGGGAAAAAGATCATCATTTAGGGTCTCAGTAAAGGAAGGATACAAGGGTACCAAAAGTTAGTGGGCAGAAATGAAAAAGAAGAGGCTGAAGAATCAGAGGAGTCAACAGTGTAGATGCTAAAATTCTCCATGAGAATGGTAGAGAAAGAACTATTGGAAACCTCCGAAATCAAGGCAGCCCTAAACCAGTTAGTGGAGATTGTTTCAGAGATGGTAACCTGTGGGATTGTGCAAGTGCTTTATTTCTAAATTTTTATAGTGAAGATTTTTTAAATATCCTTAAGTAGATAGAAATACCTGCTTGTATGACCTGTCTCTTTTCTCAGGGTCGGTACACTATGTGGATGAGAAAGGCAAGACCACGTGTGTGGCATCCATGGACAGCTCCATCCAAACACTATTTTACATTGAGAAGAGAGAGGCACTGGTGGTGGTCACAGAGAACCTCCTGCTGTCCCTTTATACGGTGATGCCTGAGGGTAAAGCTGAGGAAGTGATGAAGGTAGGTGAAAGAGCAGTTCGGCAGTGTCATGGTAAAGAGCTGAGGGCCAGATGTCTTACCTACTTTGAATACTCTTTCTTTCCTTATTATTAAGACTGAAACAATCGTTGTGGTTCAAGTACTACTCTTCAGTATCATTTTTTTACTTTACGACTGCTAGTGTATAGGTAAGTAAAATAAAAGGTGGTTTCCCAGTATCTCTGGGCAAAGATGGATGATGTCACAGGAGCATAAGCTTTTTCCTGGGCTTCACCCTTTCTCAGTTGATTAACTCAGAGCCTATGGACTTGAGATATGACAAAGAATACTTTGAGACAGTCTTGCTAAATTTCCCAGGCTAGCCTTGAAATCCCATCCTCCTGCCTCAGCCTCCTGAGTAGCTGAGATTACAGCTGCATGCCATCATGCTATTCCACTCACCCTTAGGACCTCATTCAATCATGTTACCACCTAAAGGCCCTATGCACAGACGCAGTCAACATGGGGACGGGACAATTCAGTGTATAAGCACCTGGCTTCAATTTCCTTGCTCAACTACTTGATGCTTGTTATGCCCGGGGAACATTTTCACACTGCAAAGTGGTAATGAGAAGACCTGTCTAGAGAGTACACCAGGGAACACCCAATTCAACCTAGTAATCACTCTAGAGATTCCCACCAGGTACTATACACTAGATGCCCATAATTTTTTATGTAAGTCGTTGTTTTCTATGCCCTGTACATTTTGAAAAAAAAAAAAACAAGGATACCTTTCAGTTTCTGCTCATACCCAGTTTCCTCCATTGAGTAAATCTCTGTGAGGTTACTGGAAACCAGATCCTAGGCTCACAAATTCAGGGATGGTGGTCTCAGCAGGAGTCATGTGCTTCTTTCAGATTCTTTTTTCTTGTATAGGTAAAACTGAGTGGTAAAACAGGCGTGCGAGCAGACATCACTTTGATTGAAGGCAGTCTTCTTGTGATGGCCATAGGGGAGTCTGTCCTCAGGTGAGAATTTGTCTTTCCATCGTGCATACCTGAAACATTCTATTAGGACTCACCCCCACCTACCCCACCGAGATTCTCCCATACCCCTTTACCCAGTACTGGGCATTGAACCCAGAGCCTTTGCACCGAGCTACATCCCTAGCCCTTTTTATTTTTAAATTTGAAGCAGAATCTCATTAAGTTGTCTAAGCTGGCCTCAAACTTGTGATGCTCCTGTCTCAGCCTCCCACAGTGCTGGGATCATAGGTGTGTACTACCATGCCTAGCTAGGAATAGGTTCTGTTAAGTGGGTTTACTGGAGTGTAGCATATATACAAAAAAGTGCACATATTATGATGAGTCTTCACAAATTGGACATACCCAATGGAAGAACAAAGCCTTAGAGTTCCCAGGATCCCCAGTATTCTCTCTTCGATTCTTCACCCAGCAAGTAACAAGACCTGATGTCTGCCTGATTTTTGCTGCACAGTTTCAGCACAATCCTCAGAGCACTAACAGCCCCTTGATGAGAATTTCTTCCATTGTAGATTCTGGAATTTGGAACGTGGAGAGAATTACATATTGAGCCTAGTGGAGAAGTTTGCCTTTGAAAAAGGAGAAAATATAAACTGTGTTTGCTACTGTAAAGCCAAAGGTAACACTTCCTGGCCTGGCATAAAAGAAATGGAACTGACTACCAGCATTGTGCTTAGGCTGCAAATAATTACAGTGAAATTTAGGGATTAAAGAAGGGTTAATCAATTATAGCTAACATCACTCATTTGAAAACAGTTACAGATGAGCAAATGACATTAAAGCTTTGTTATGCATAATGGGCAAAGTGTTTAATCAAAAAGTAACAAACTAACTATGCACATTGCTGCCTATTTTCTCCTAAAATCCCATGAAACAGTGTGGGACATGTGTACAGACATAAAAACATGTGAATATGTGTGCACACTCGCAAAGGACAGAAAGGACAGAAAAGGAGTAACAGTGATATTCTAGCAGTGTTTGCTAAATGCTTGGCACTGTTGGGGCCAACTAAGCTCTTGGAAAGTAGAAAAGAATATCCACTACTGCTGCCTGCACTGGAAAGTGTGCTTGGGATGGGCTGCCTGTGAAGAGAGATAGGCCCTTGTGACAATGGGATTCTTGGACCCAAGGGAGGCTGACACATTAGAGAAGGTAGTCACAGGGACACTCGCTGCTGCTATGGTTCCTTTTTCATCTCAGTTAACATACACTTTGTTTCTGCTTCAGGTCTTCTGGCAGCTGGTACTGATAAAGGGCGAATAGCCATGTGGAGAAGAGTGGTGGGCTCTTCAAGAAGCCGAGAGGTGGAGGGCAAGGACATGTGGACTCCTCAGATTCTCACTGAGCTTCAAGGAAACATCACACAAATAAAGGTGCTGCTCTGCAGGGGTTAGCCAGTCCTTTACTTTCATTGCAAGAAGTCTAAGAAGTGATTGATTCTAAACTTGTTTTTAAGACTAAGACTATGTAAAAATAACAGTAATGAGAAAATATTAAAGGTCTTTGGATTTTAGAGTTGCAGATAATAGATTACAGATCTATATTTGTATCTATCCTTTAGGGATCCATTTTTCTATATCTCTACCTATACCTAATAGGTATATGTGTATATATTAAAAACAACTTATAGAGATATAATTTATATAACAAATAACTTGTAATAGAGTTCTACAGCCATTAAATTATTTTCCACAGTAAATCTTAGAAAATTTTAATCACTCCAAAAAGAAATCCATACCTGTTCCCAAAATCCTCTTCTCAGGATTCTAGGCAGTCATTAATCTGCTTTATTTGTCTGTGAATTTGCCTGTTCTGGACATTTCATAAAAATAGAGTCATAGATGAGGTCTCTTTTGACTGGCTTATCTCTGAGCATCATGTTTTCTAGGTCCATTTTCATTATGACAGGTATCAGGACTTCCTTTTTATGGCTGAGTAGTAGTCTATTTTGTGGATGGACCACAGTTTGTTTGTTCATCCATCAGCTGATAAACATGTAGATTTTTCTGCTTTTGGGCCGTTCTAATTTAATGCTGCTGTGAACATTTACACACAAGTTTTGTGGGAGTTTTTCCCCCTCAGTATTTGGGGTTGAATCCAAAGCCTTTAATTGAGCTACATCCTCAACCTTGTTTATTTTTGAGACAGGGTTTCATCAACTCACTCAGGCTGAGCTTGAACTTGGAATCCTTCTTCCTTACCCTCCAGAGTGCTAGGTTTACAGGCATGTGCCATCACACCCAGCTGCAAGTGTTGGTGTGGGCATATGCTTTCCTTTGTTATGAGTATTTGTTTTCTTAGTCATCTCTGTCCTTTGGTGTTCTCTATCTGATCAAATATAGTTATCACATCTTCCTATAGTACTTAATTGTACCTTATAAGAATTAACATATTTTGTAGCAGTTTCTTTGCTAAGTCCAGCATCTAGGCTCTCACAGCAATTTCTGATGCCTGCTTTTTTTTTTTTTAACTGTATGAGTCATATTCTCCTCTTTTTTCATGACAATATTTTGTTGAAAACTGAACATTTTAGATTAATTTGAAAGTTTAATGTGAAGTTAAGTCATATCAACAGAGTAAAGCAGGATAATTTGTATAAAGTTCCTGTTGGTTCAGAGAGAATAAATATCCCTATGTCATATTCAGAAACGCTAATTTCTGGAAAACACTTATCAGTCAGAAAAAATACTAGATGGAATAGCCACACAGATATCTACCTGCTGATTCACAATGCAATATATAAGTATTTTAAAATTTTTCTACAAAGTACATATTTTATTCTTTATTTTAAAATATTTTACTGGAGCCAGGGATATAGCTCAGTGGCACAGCATCTGCTTGACAAGTGCAACATCCTGAATTCATTTCCCAGTACCTAAATAAATATTTTATTATTTTTTTAATAACAAAATATGGTATTTAGAATATAGTTTATGGATCCTCATATAGAATGTTCGTATGTTTCCCCTGATGGTATCTGTACTTCATTCACACATTTGTTTCTGTTTCTCCCAACCTGGAATGCAGTGGGGCTCCAGGAAGAACCTCTTGGCAGTAAATAACACCAGCTCTGTAGTGATCCTCAGAGAGCAGGCCATGTCATCGCACTTCCACCAGCAGGTGGCCTCTGTGCAGGTCTCCCCAAGCTTACTCAATGTATCCTTCCTGTCCACGGGAGGAGTGTACAATCTGCGCACAGACATGCACATCAGCGGAGTATTTGCCACCAAGGTGACTGCAGGAGACAACTCATTGGTCAGACAAGGGTCAGCATAGATGAAAGAGCTGCTCAATTGTTGGGGTAATTCAGGATAGCATGGGGCCTGGATGACAGGTTGGGCAACTTTCAATTCCATTCTGAATTATCTTATTTTCTGAATCTTCATATATATCATATTTACAAAGAAAATAATAATAAACACCCAAGGACATTTTATAGAATATGAAAACCAGCCCTCTGCTGCATCTGTGAACCTAGTGTCAGACTGACTGTGGCAGCATTCAGAGGTAGTTAGAGAAGGGGTTGAGCTTTAGAAGTGTATAGTGTAATCTACAGTGTGCATCTTGCTTTTCCTGATCTTTGCTTTGGTTGTCCATGTTCTCTTTAGGATGCTGTGGCTGTCTGGAATGGAAAACATGTAGCAATCTTTGAGCCTTCTGGAGCCACATTAAGGAATGCAGGTGAGCGTCTCTTCATACCCACAGAAAGGACTCCAGGCCACCTCCATTATCTCCCCAGTTACTGAGAAGGTTGTAGTCTGGGGGCCCTTGTGTCAGTTTTCATGCCTTCATCTAGACCTCTTACTTGTGCACCTACCAGAGTGTCCTGAGTCCCATCATACTGAAACCTGTCAAGATAATAGAAGTACAGTGAGCCCTAGACAGCAAGCCCTCCTGTGCTCCCAGACTCCTAAATGGCTTGGAAGTAAGGCTGTATGAACTTAAGCAACCATAGCACTTTCTTGGGTTCTTCCAGGGAAGGGATTGCTGCATACTCAGGCATAGCAGTGAGTGTAGTAGTGTCCAGGACCAGCCTATGACAATCTTAGGATGAATTTTCAGAGACCCTCCATCAATGTCAGATTCCCTGTATGGCAATTTATTTAACATTCCTTATTAATTTGACTGGCTTTATTCTGTGTTCTTCAGTACATACCTGTATGAGTTTCCTGGGGCTTCTATAACAAATTGCCACAACTCAGTGGTTTAGAACAACAAAAATTTATTCTCTTACAGTTCTAGAGGCTAATATCACTTTTACTGGGCTAAAATCAGAATCAGTAGGGCCACACATCCTCCAGATCCTCAAGGAGAAAATCTGTTCCTTGGTTTTTCCAGCTTAAGTTAAGGTAGCTGCTGACAGTCCTTGGATTGTGGTCATAGAACCCCAGTCTTTGTCTCTCTCTAATCACATCGCCATTCCTTTGAAATCTATGATCCTCTTGCAGTCACTTTTGGGATTGCACTGAGAGCCTACCTAGATAGTCCAGGATAATCTTCCTATTTTGAGATGTTATCATCTGTTGTCATATAACGTTAATATTCACAGGCTTCAGAGGTTAGGAGCAGATTTCTTGTGGGGACATTTTACAGTTTTCTACAACTTCCTTAGGTTCCTTTCAACTTCCTTAGGTTGCTCTCCTACATTATTCTTGCCTTCACCCATCCTAACCTCTAAGCTCTCTTAAGTCACAGTTTTGTCATTGTGCTGTTCTAAGGGCACGTCCTCGTTATCTGGCTGCCTCCCACCTCTCCAGGGATATTTTCATTGGCTATGAGATTGCTCCCTACCTTTCCCACACTGGTTTTTTTTTTTTTTTTTGTACTGGGGATTGAACTCACAACCTTGCCCTTGCCAGGCAGGCGCTTATGCTGCTGAGCTAAATACCCAGCCCCACACACTGATTTTTTTTTCCCATAACACGTTTTTTTTCTGGAAGATAGAGTCTTCTGTGTAGTTCAGGCTGGCCTTGAACTCACTAGACTAGCCTCAAACTCAGCAACCCTCCTACCTCAGCCTCCTGACTGCTAGGATTATAGCCATACAACCCCACCGCCTTTTATAACACTTCTTTTTTTTGAAAGGCTGGCAGAATTAATTCTTGCTACACTAGTTATTTCTGGTTTTATTGTTAAAGTCATGGGCATTGTCTAAACATAAGCTTTTGTAATTTCTTAATGTTTAGAGTCCTACAAACCATGTATAATCTCATGTATAATTATGTAACAGGAACAAGAAATCCACTAGCACCATGAAGTTTACAATTCAGATCTTTAGTAGCAGTCTTTAGACACTCTACACTAAAAAAAATAATGTACAAAAGTGTCACCATGAACAAAAACCACAACTGACAAATATATTGGTTAATATTCCAACCATGTATAACCAAAGAACATGGCCTAGGTCTTCTTTTTATTGTATTTACTTCAGCAAACCCCTAAAACTTTTTGCAGGAAGTTTTATAGTAACATTTTTCATGATGTGACCTTTATTGTAGAGTCTTTTGTATGCCTTCACATATTTATATGTGTAGCACAGATGGGGACAGAAATGAACTTCTTATTCTGCAATAGAACCAGTGTTGCAGGTGCTGAGATGTTTTCTGTTTTGAGTTTGCTATCACCTCCCTAATTTGGAACCTCTTTAGCACCAGAAATGAGGCAGGTAGCTGCCACAGTTCTACCTGGCATGGGCAGATGCTTGGCAGCGTCCTGTTATGGATGCTGTACTGCTAGGAACACCAGTTCCCAGGTGGGAGAAGAGAGAAGACACAACTAATGAGTGGGCAAGCAAGAAGCCCAATGGAGTCCTTTATCAGGCCCAGGGCTTTGTGAGTTGGTGTCACAATCCTCTGTGCTCAGAACTGCCTTCTTTTTCTTCTTTTTTTTTCTCCCTCTTTTTCTTCAGTGTTGGAGATTAAAGCCAGGATCTTGTACATGCTAGTCAACTGCTCTACCACTGAGCACATCCTAGCCCTTTATATTTTTTATTTTAAGACAAAGTCTCATTAAGTTGCCCAGAATAGCCTTAAACTTGTGGCCCTCCTCTTCAATCTCCCCAGTAGCTGAGGTTATAAGCGTGTAGCACTGACCCCACTTCCTTTTTTGTTGTATTTGGTTGTTTGGGTTTTCATGTATTTTACTGCTTTTTTATTTTTAGGGTTTTTTGGGAGGGAGAGGAATCATTTGGCTTTTTGCTTTTTTATATGGGAGCCTAATTCGCTCATTTGTAAGATCCAGGTAATACAGCCCTCATGAAGACCTTGTAAGGGCTGAGATGATTAGGAACTCCACTTGAGACATAGTCTCAACTCTGTAGAAGTCTTCAGGAAGCAGTCACTGCTGTTTTGATGCTCATCTTCCATTTCAGGGACCTTCTTGTGTGAGTCCCCAGTGTTAGCAATGCATGAAGAAAACGTGTATACGGTGGAACCAAACCGAGTTCAAGTTCGCACCTGGCAGGTAAGTGGCTGCTATCCAGTTAATAGACTATGATGATGAAGAAAATTAGATGCAGAATGTGATGGCGCACACTTGTAACCCCAGCACCTCAGGAAGCTAAGGCAGGAGAACTAGCCTTGGCAACTTTGAAATACCTTGTCTCGAAAAGTAAAAAGGCCTCAGAATATAATTCAGTGGAAGATTGCCTCCAGGTTCAATCTCTAGTACTAGAATGAAAAAAAAAAGTATAGAAAGAAAAGGAAAGGAAAAAAAGAAGGGAGGGAGAGAAATTAGAGCAGTTTAAAATACTGGCTCCAAATCAAGCCAAATCCTTTATTTGGCCTTGCATAGCTACATCAGATTCCTTTCAGCAATGGCTGATAGTAAATATTGATGCTGAGATACCTGCTCCATGAATAGCTATTGTAACTGAAATCAGAAGACAAGACAAGGGCCTTTTATAAGGAAGAGACCTCTTTGCTGGCCCTTGAATACACAAGGTTATGAAATGAGAGGAAACACTTGCTGGAAATGTAAACATGACTTCTTAAAATATAAATGATGTGAAGTTACTTCCCAGCTTGAAATCTAGTAGTCTTTATTTTCATTTAAAGTTTGGTTCCCTTAGCCTGCAGTATTGCAACCCTCTGCTCATCTGCCACCCTTCTGAGCATGCCACTTTCACGTGGCTCACTATAGTCCATCACACTGGCCACAAGAATTTTATGAGTGAAGATCCTTCCCTATTGAATATATGTTCCCTCCTCCCTATGGAATGTCAGCTGTGGTTCTGTAGACAGCTGGCTTTTTCCTGTCCTTGCCTCAGTTTAAATACTGCCCCAGACAAGACTTTTATTTCTCTTTAAAATTTTTATTGGTACATTTGCAGTATATAATGATTACACTCATTGTGGTACATATACATAACACATCATAACTTTTTTTTACTTCCTCTTCTACTAAGACTTTTATTTCTTAAGTATTGTATTGCAGTTTAAAATATATTCAGAAAATATAGATGTGTTGTATGTTAGTGTACAACTCAGTGAATTTTCATGCACACACTCAACATATAACCAACCAGCACCCTGCTGGTCCCTTTTTCTCCTAGCATCTCCACCTACGATCACAATTGTAATACTAAGGGCACAAGAAGCATCTTCAGAACACTTTAACACCATGCCTCCCCTGGAGGGAGGAACTCATAGAGTGGAACTACCCCTGTGTCCCTGGTGCCTTTCCAGCCCCCCATTCATGCCCACAGTGTACATCTCAGCTAAGATGTTGTGCATATTTGCCTGGTGACTAGGCTGATGTTTCCTCTCTAGGCTCCAGGCACAGGACTCCCCTGAGGTCAGGACGCCATCAACCCCTACAGCAGGAACTCTAGTGCAGGCCTAAGTAGAGTGTACATGAGTCATCAGTATGTAATTATTAGTTGAGCAAATGAGATAGAGATCACCTTGTGTTCAGTAACAGCAGTGTAGTTCCATGGAAGCCAGTGTGCTGCAAAAGCCACATTTCTGAATTTCTCACTCTTTTCTGCTCCCCAGGGGACTGTCAAACAGCTCCTACTGTTCTCTGAGACTGAAGGAAACCCATGTATCCTGGACATCTGCGGAAATTTCCTGGTTGTAGGAACAGATTTAGCTCATTTTAAAAGTTTTGATCTCTCTCGAAGGTATAACTTTTACCTGAATAGAAGTATTATATTTTTTTAAATTAAGACACAAAGTAGCCAGGCATGGCGGCCCACACCTGTAAACCCAACACTTGGGAGGCTGAGGCGGGAGATTTGCTGCAAGTTTGAGGCCAACTTGAACTGCATAGTGATACCCTGCCTCAGAAAAAAGACACAAAGTTGTGGGTAGAGAACAAAATGGAGGCTTAAATTCTCATGTCAACACCAACTTCATGTTCTGATATGCTTTGTATGTTGTCACCCAAGGGTGGTGCAGTGTGAGGGAGGTGGAGCATGGAGATGTTTTTGGTGCACAGTGCTTCTGTGTGATAGGAATATAACATTGCATTTGCCAAAACCTGTAGGACTTTATGCACAAAATATGAACCTGAATGCATAATAAAAATTTTACTATATGAAAAAACTTAAAATCTTTTAGAGTACTGGGGGTCCCAGGATAGAAAACAGAAGTTGACAAAATAATCCATCTATATTGAAATGTGTTGAACAGCCTCAGCCAAGGGTGTCAGGGAAGGTGCTGCCCTGGAGATGTAAGTACAGATGCTGGCTCTGTGGGCAGATGGAGCACGATGATCCCAGCATGGGCTGTGCTTATTGAGTTCTTTCCAGAGAGCACAGTGTTGGTAGGGGGTGGAAATTAGGGGGTCACTTCCCAGTAGAGAAACATGACACACTCCTACTGCCAGATGAGCAAGTAGACATGTCCTTGATATGATGTGAGAAAAAGGTGCCTCATCTCTGTGCTGTTTCCCAGTCTAATCACAAGAAAATCATCAGATCAATCCCAGTAGCAAGGGAGTCTATACCATGCCCAAGCACTACTCTTCAAAAGTGTCAAAGCCATCAAAAAAGCAGGCAAGTTTGAGAAATTGCCATAAACAAGAGGAGCCTATGAGATACAATGCCTAAATGTCACATGAGCTCCTAGGACAAAAATAAGGCATTGTAGGAACTGAGGAAATGTGAATAAATAAAGAAAAGCATGAGACACAGTACATACTGTTGATATTGACAGCAGGGTAGAAACAACTAGTGGTTACTGGCAGGGAACTGGTTCACATAGAGTGGGAAGTAGTATGACTGTAAGAGAGTAAGGAGGCTGTCTTTTCATTCTACCATGTGAAGTCACAAATCCATAGTGTAAAGGGGAATCACAAGGTGCAGAACAGCATCCTTGTTACCTGCATTTGTGTAAGAATAGGAGGAGCACTAAGAATAAGTACTTCCTCATAACAACCTGTCATTTAGAAACTGGCCTGTAGCCTGACCATGGCCCAGGTCTTGAATACACCTGACATCAAACTGAGAAGCAGCAAGTTGTCCAGCAGAATTCACTGTGAGTCAGAGAATCAGGTCTTTTCTGTGATATGCCTGGGACAGCAGATGGCATCCGTACAAGAAAGAGAACTCCTAACATACTAAGGTTCTTCCCTCTGTCCTACAGAGAGGCAAAGATACATTGCAGCTGCAGGAACCTGGCTGAACTGATCCCTCATGTGGGATCGATCGTTTCTCTCAGATGCAATGCCAGTGGAAGCAAGATCAGCATCCTACTCAACAAGGTGAGGGCCTTCCTGCCACTGTTTCTAGTTGAGGGCCTACGCCATGGCTGTACCTGTAACCCCACCTGTATACCTCTCATCTTTTCATGCATTTTTTTTAATTTTAAATGTACCTCTTTTTTTTTTTTTTTAACTGGTACTGGGGATTGAACTCATGACTGCACATTTGTAAGGCAGGTGCTTATGCCACTGAGCTAAATCTCCAGCCCCTCATGCCTTTCTTTATTTCTTACTGGGTTATTGTTTTGTTTTTTGTTTTTTCAGTGTGTGCCCACCCCTTCCCTTTTTCATCTGTTTTCTTCATCACCCAACTGAATTCTCCTTGGTACAAGAAGGGATGACAAGGACTATTGGGGTGTACCTCCCCCTCCCCCATACCAGGGCCTTTGAGCTACATCTCTAGTCCTTTTATATTTTTATTTTAAGACAGGGGTTGCCCAGCCTAGACTCAATCTTGTAATCTTCTTGCCTCAGCCCCCCAGAGTGCTGAAATTATAGGTGTACCCAGCTGGCAGTGTGCCTTTAAACATCTTGATGAGAAAGATAGAATGACATGTGTGAAGGTGGACCCTTGGCAGCCACCTGGAGAGGGCCTGAAAGTAGAGTGGCTGGTGGCCTTGTTCTGGACTTGCTGTTTTCTTTCACCCTGCAGTTTATGTTCATTCATTGGCTCATTCATTCATGGGATGATAGACTGGTTACCCTCAGTGATCCAGACACCACAGATATAGAGGTGATCAGTTAAATGAAAGGATTGCTCTCACCCTTGTAAGAGTAGGCATCAGTCACCAAGACAGCCAGCCCAGTAAATTTCCACAACCATGGTGAGAGACATGAAGGGTACATGAGGCAAGTGTGAAGCAGCGTGGGTCATGCTGTGAGTTGTGGGGAACCTCTTGAGGTAGTGACAGTGGAACTGTGATACGAGGTACAAGACAAGAGGTGGGGCTGGGGATTTAGCTCAGCAGTTCAAGTGCTTACTTAGAGCATCACCTCAACAAGGGTCAGTTTCAGTTCTGGAAAGGAAGAACAAGACTGTCATGGTTGGCAGGCTGACTTTGAACTTGACACAGAGGAAAGGAGCATAATCTCAGAATTCTCTTTTCCAGAGAGTGGTTCCTATAAGATTGAAAGAGAACAGGGTATGTATAGAGGCCTCCTTAGTACCCTCAAGTGTATCTGGAAGGGTTGGTTATATGGGTGAGAGTAGCAGTCATGGGACTTGGGGACCTGTTGCTTTGGGCTACCTCCCCTGTTTCCAGTTCTCACAGCTGGGGGTACAGGTGAGGAAGGTAGGTGTGTTGCATTGGAGATGTACATGAGGAAAGTGAGCATTCTGAGATGGAATGCAGGCGAGAAAGGTGGGTGTGTCAGATGGACAGTTTCATACCTACTGATATCCAGGCTAGATCTCAGAAAGGAAGACTGGTTGAATGAAGGACTGGGCTTGAGAGGTATTCACACAGCATGGCCTGCTTCAGCAGGAAGAGAAATGGCTGCTGCTTGTCCCACAGACCCAGCTAGGCCCTGAGGAAACCAAGTAAGCAGGTACAGCCAGAGATCTGGGAGCCCTGAGGAGGTATCTGCTTCATCCTTTTAGTAGCTGGGCAGTGCTCATATGTGCATGTTGAGAAAATAAGCCAGGGACCATGTGCAACAGTCTGGTAGCATATGGTTGGTAGGCTGACTTGAGATTTAGGAGGTCCTCAAGTTCCAGGGAGGCCCAAGGTGCTAGGTAAGAAGTCAAAGTGAATGAGGATCATGTACAGAGACACCTTGTTCCCTAAAAGAAGTCTCCTTGCAACACATCAGTAACACTTGTCTGTGCAAACAAAACAAGACAGAAAATGGGTAAAGGAAATGCTCAGCTAGAATAAAGGAATGTGCAGTGAAAAATAATTTACCTCAATCCCCACTGCCACAAGTGGCAGCCACAAGTGGCCAAGAGAAGGCCATGTCCTTCGTGATCCTGGAGAGGAGGAGGCAGGACAGATGGTGCCCCTTGCCAAGGGAGCCCAAGGTACCTGAGTGTTAAACAGTAGGAAGGAATTCCTGGCCTCCTACTTGCTGCAAGTATTTTCCCAAATACTTGTGTGCTGTTTATTCTCTTTATTGAATTTGTGCAGATGTCAAAAAGCTGATGTTTTTATGTAGTCAGAGCTATTGATTCCAATTTGTGAGTTTATCTATGGCTGTTAAGCCCACTATTACAGTATTTTTTGTTTAAACATTTGATAAATTTCATTTTCTTGCTTTTCTTTTTTATAGTACCCCCATCCCATTTATGATTCCTGTATCTGCTAGGATAAGTTTCCCGTAGTCTCTTTTAAGTTCTGAGTGTATGTCCCTTTGCACTGCACAGGTGTGTAAAACCCAGAGTTAACATCTAAGTTGTGCCTGCTGCTGGAGTGCTGTCTGAGAATGTCTTAGTTTTTCTCTTGTTGCTGAGGCAAAAAACCTGACACCCAAAAAGAAGGAAGGAAAGGTTTATTTAGCTTACAGTTTGTGAAATTTCAGTCCATACTCAGCTGGCTCCAAGGCAGGGTGGCTTGGCTAAAGGACAAACAGTAATGGCAGCTGGAAGTGACAAGAGCAAAAAAGGCAAAAAGGGAGCAAAGCACATCTCCTTCCTCCCCTTATACTGTATGCCGGCTACCTGACCCTGGGTGAGTGCAGCAGTCACACCACCAATCCCAGTGCTAAACAATGAACCAATCACAAACACTAGTCTCAGCTACCTCCATGACTGTGTGAGACTTGGGGGGGGGCATCCAAACACAAACCATAACAGAGAACAACACTGAACTGACTCCAGTGGGCACAGAAGGACAGGCAGAGTGGTGTGTGAGAATTGAGCTGCTTCTCTCTCAGTTTGTATTCTAGGTGCATGGCGTATTCCTTCTGTGTCACATTGAAAATAAAGGAAGAAATGATGAGCTATAGTGACAGTGGCAAAATCATCTCAACCACATCTTGCACCTACCATTTCCTTGATCCTTTTATCAAGGATTCTGATATAATTTCCTTATCAGAGCACTGGTCAATGGTCTTTGACCAAGGGAGGAAGGAGTGAGGGAAAACCACAGTGATAACAGGAAATACAGAAGACAATGAGTGCAGGAGGTGGAGGCCAGTATGAAATCACAGGGAGCATCCCAGGCTAGGTAAGGAGAGACCTTCTGAGGGAGGGCAGGAGGAATTGGAGATATGAGCCATTATAGAGAGATTTCCAGGAAACAGGCAGTTGAGGGCCTGAGGCCTCAAAAGAGATGCATGGTTTCAAAGGTGTTGCAGAGCGGCTCTTCAGTGGGTGCCTCTGGGAACTGAGTTAGGACCCAGGATGGACCTGCTTTGTTTCTCTTGCTTCCCTACCCCCACCACCCTAGCAGTTACTAAGCATTTCTAGTATGCAGGACACTGTGCAGGTGCCACTGTCAGAGATGAGTCCTGAGGGACCCTCAAGGGGCCACTCTCAATGTTGTGGCACAGGTTCTTTCACCTTCTTCATCCATTACCAAAACACTGACTTTGGCTACTACATCCCCAAGGTGCCTTTCAGGGATGCTATCATATCTATTCCTTAAAATAGTGTCTCTAAAAAGTTGAGTAACATAAAAGTTTGTGTCCATAAAATTAAGTATTCGCATTGAACAATGATACTAAAGTTAGTGTTATGCCTCCCTCTAGTTCCAAAACATCTTCATCATTGCCAAATAAAATTCCATACCCATTAAAGTCACCCCCAGTTCCCCCTTCGCCTTACCCCCTGGCAACCACTAGTCTGCTTACTGTCTTTATGGACTTATCAATTCTGGACATTTCACAGGAATGGAATTGTAGCTATCATTTAGTGATGGTTTCTATTGCTGAACATCATGTTTTCCAGGTTCATCTGTGTTGTAGCAGGTATCAGGGCTTTACTCAGTTTTGTGGCCAAATGCTTTTCCTTTATATAGTGGACTGTATTATTATCCATTCTTTCTTGCTCTCGTGAGTGGTACTGCTGTCAGTTTGCAAGTGTAACCATCACTACGGAAAGCTCCAAAGGTCCTACTGGGCAGCATATCCTGAGCAGTGGGAAGAATCTGTCTTTCTCAATATGGCAGGGGCGGCCAGCCTTTGGGATGCTCCTGCCCCTGGTTCTTATTGTGAATCATACATATTACCTCATGTGCTAGCCCAGTGTGAGAACAGCAAGCCCTCCTCCATCTCATGAAGTTTATTTTTGCTCAGCTTTGTGACAGTTGTTTCATCAGAATCTAGATTAATCTATGTCAGCTAAGAAAACATTGGGCAGATTTTTAGATTTATTTCTCTGTGATTATAAAGTAAAAATGTGAGCTGAACTTGGTAACACATACCTATAACCCTGGCACTCGTGAGGCTGAGGCAGGAATATCAACTTGAGTTCAAGGCCAACCTGGGCCACCAGTGAGTTCAGAAGGCTAGCCTAAACTACATAGTAAGATTCTGCCAAAAGAAAAAGAGAAAGTGGGAGAAGAAAAGAAAGGAGGGAAGAAGGGAAAGAACTTAAAAATTGTTTCAGTAGGCTAAAAGAAAGTTGATGTTCAAATTATATATTTTGAAAGTGTGCCACTCTCTAGAAGCTGGCATGGTTGTGGATGTAATTTACAGGTATATTCCCTTGGCAAATGTTGTATAGCCCATGGGGGAAACCCCACACAAGAGAGGTCCAGGTTGCTCTGAGAACTGTCCCATCTTTTCTTCCTCAGGCTGACAACACTCCTGATTCCAGAATCTGCTTCTATGATGTTGAAATGGACACAGTGACTGTCTTGGACCTCAAGACTGGACAGATTGATCAGAGAGACACACTACTTTTTAATGGGCAAGAAACTAACAAGTAAGATTGTGTTTGGGAGGATTTTGTAGAAAAGATATTGAAAACAGTATTTGTTTACTTATCATCTGGAGAGATCATCATTGTTTTTCAAACTTCAGAAGACTTCATATCAGTTGCTAGTAGCAAAAACGAAAAACAACAACAAAACTTCACAGAAGTATTACAAGTTTAAGCCTATTCTGGGCAATTTAACAATTTAGTAAGACCCTATCTCAGCAATTAAAAAAAGGCATATGGATCCTAGGTTCAGTCCCCAGTCATGCCAAACCAAAAATAAAAAATAGGCTGAGCATGGTAGTACACACCTATTATCCCAGTTACTTTGGAATCTAAGGCAGGAGTATCCCAAGTTTGAGGCCAACCTGAGCAGTTTAGCAAGACCCTGTCTCAAAATAAAAAGTACTGGGAATATAGCTCAGTAGTAGAGTACCCCAGAGTTTTATCGCATTACCACAAAAATTTTTTAAAAATGAAAACACCCTTGGGCAGTTGAAATAGATTTGAGTCTTGGTCTCTGTCCTCCAGGGTTAAAATTCTGCAATTGGTTGAGTAGGATGTGAACTTCAGAAAACTTCTAGCGATAGTATCTATAAAAATATCCCAAGAGTCACAGGTCAGAGGGCAGCAGAAAAGCCCTGAAACCCACTGAAGTCTCCAATAGGAGGGAGGGCACTTGTCTTTGTTTTTGCATTGCCAGAGATCAAAGCCAGGGTCTCACACATGCTAAGACAAGCCACACCCAAAGTCCAGGACTCTTGTCTTTGTAGAGAATGTTTCTTTAAAAAATCTGTTTTTCTTCAAGAACTGGACTTAGCATGTATTTGTAGTTCCTTCTACTGTTGAGAGCACAGTCATAGACGTTCAAGATTTTTTTTTTTTTTTTTGAGACAGGATCTGGCTGTGCAATTCAGACTGTCCTTGAACTCACTTTGGAACCCAGGCTTACCTGGTTTGCCAGGACCTTGCTGAGATCCTCCTGTCTTGGCCTCCCAAGTGCTGGGATCATAGGCATGCAGGACTTCAAGATCTTATAATACTATATTTCACTACTGTTTGATTCTGCATAAAGACAAGAAAGCAAAAATATGTATACTGCTGGGTTTGAGTCTGTATCCTTGTCAGTGGAGAAGCAACATAGAGAAATTATCTCCAAGATAGAGGGGCAGGATGACAGCCAGGATTGGTATGGGTGTTTGTGTTGTGTATTTGTGTGTATGTATGTTTGAGAGAAAGAGAGAAGGGGGGAGGGTAAAGGCAGAGCAGAGAAGCACAAGTAGAACTTCCAGGCTTGAATGGGTATTTCACAGAAAAATAGAGGAATCAAGAGTATTGAATTCAGCAGCTTTTTTAGTTCTGCCATGGTATATACTGCTTTGCCATTTCTGCTAGGTTTTTGTTGTTTGTTTGTTTGTTTGTTTTGGCAGTGCTAGGGGTGCAACCCAGGGGATCAAAGGTGCTAGGCCAGTAGTTCTACCACTGAACTACACCTTCAGCCCCACTTTGCTAGGTCTAACAGGTCCCTCCTTTCCAGTGCATCTCCTCTTGTCCAGCCAACCTAAAATCCTCCTTACCTCTCTTGACCACACAGCTGCTTCATCAGACTTTCTCAGGAGTTGTTTTCACCTGGTAGACTGCCTCCCAACCCTGATTGCATCCCCAGATGAATGCTCCCATCTTCACTTCCCTCTCAACTGGCTCCCTATCCTCATCCTTCAGAACATGTGCCCTTGAGTATCTTGGATACAGTTCCATTTTTCATACAGCACCCATCTTCTTAATCACCCAGTTTTTAAATCTTGCAACTAAGCTTTTCTTTAATCCCTAGTGTCTTAAGTCCCCAGTTTTTATTTTTGGTGTTTCATTTTGTTTTATAAAATGGCATTTTTTTAAAGAGATGGAAATAGTTTTGTGGTTTTTTTTGTACCAGGGATTGAACTCAGGACCACATGCTTGCAAGGCAGGTGCTTATGCTGCTGAGCTAAATCCCCAGCCCCTATAAAATGACTTTTAACTCATGCTTTGCTGTCCTGCCCTTCTGTCTGCTCTGTGTCCTATACCAGACCAATCTGGTCCACAGTGTGTTTGGTACTCTGTGGGTACTCAACAAATACTCAAGCCAAAACACTGTGTAATGTCTCCCCTGCTTTCTGCTCACTATTCAAGGAGGATGTGCCCATGGCACATCTCTGGTGTTGGTGTAGGTAGCATCTTCAAGAGATGTTAATTTTCTATAGAATAAGGTCCTGTGCGGCCTCCACAGGCCATTAAGCATAGCAGTCCTTCCACCCAGGCTTACTACATTCCTGCCTCCTGTATCCAGTCACCTGTCATCTTTTGAGCTCTTATTCATTCTTCGCCATCCAGTTCATTTAGTCCCCCTACAATACTTTAGGAAGTTCTAGACCCATAGAACATGAGATTTTAGAGAGGAGAGGGTCCAGGATAAAAATGGTCAGTGTTACAGGGTGTCATGGGTGACCTCTAGAAAAAGAAACCAGACTGACTTACTGAGACAAAGTGATGCTGCCCAGCAGAGGGCACCATCCTGCTAGTCTTTCCTTAGTTCATTTGGTTTTTTTTTTTTGTATTTATTTGTTGGTTGGTTGGTTTAAAAGTAGGAACATTTACTGGAGAAAAGGATTGGCTCCTGAGAAACAGGAGGGGTCCCAAATGGGTTACCCCATGCTGGTAGTCTTAGAAAAGATCCCTTTAGGAAAAGTCCTAGACCCTTCATGAGCCCTCCACAGCCCAAACATCACATGCTGGGTTTCTCAAATTAGACTTCACCTGAACCCTTTCAACCAATACCTAATAATCTGAGAGTATCTGCCAGCAGGATTATGGCAGTGTGAGGTATAAAGGTGCTCCAGGAGCAGAGTGCCTGCAGAGGGAGACCTCAGCCTGGTTGCAGTAAGCAAGACCTTCCAGAGTGGTGTGAGGATATGAACACGTGACTGCTGTCTTCAGAGTTGGGGGTGGATCTTCCCTTCTCTTTTAGGAGCCACATCTTCACAGATGAGAGACTGACAAACTATATTCCCATGAGGCATTACTGGGATCAGAGTGAACCCAGGCTCTTCGTGTGTGAGGCCATGCAAGAGGCACTGGGAACCCAGGCCATGGGAGACAAGCAGCCGTATGCTGAGGACACCACCACAGTACCTACCACTGTGCACATGGTAACTGTTTACTAGACACAAGGTCTTCATAACATGGCTTATGGGAGAGTTACTAGGAATATCCATTCACACACAATAGTGTCCCCCTCACACCACTCATTGAAAGCAGAATGTTTCCATAACTTGAAAGTGGTTCTTGAAAGAAAATAGAGAGACCTGTCTTAAGCCAGGTAGAAAATCTGCAGTATGGAGTGTGTCTCTCCTATCTGGCTCTACACTGTGGTCTGGGTACACCTTTTCTGTCTGGTCTGGTTCCAAATATTGTTTGCTTGTTCTCTTGTTACCTTAGCTACTGTTTGTTAGAAACAGATGATAAGAACCAACCCCTCAATGCAAGCACATGCCACTATTGAATCTGAAGCAGCATGCCACACTCAGTTCATCCCATAACATGAAACAAGGCAGACTCCCACTCAGACAGCATCTTCTTCTCAGTCATTGCCTCTGTCCTTATTACCATCCTTTACAGGGCCTCACCGTCCCAAGCAGATGCATTCCCAGGACCCTGGTAACTATATCCTACTAAGGGATGGAACTTGCTGACACTTCCCAGGTCTTAAGTCTTGTGGGTTATCAGACATGCCTGGGAAACAATCTAGCCCACAGGACTTGTCTAACTACTTCATCCTCACAGGAATCTCTATATAGGGTTCTTAAGTCAACAAAGCACATTCCACCTTAAAACTTCAGGACATGTCTCCAAGCCAGAGGCACTCCCTTCACCAAGATGTTAGGAGTCTCATTCCCCTGAGATTATCTGTAGCCAATATCATTACCTAATATTTTCAGAATCAAATGTGTTTCTTGATCCTAAAGCACTAGTAAAATGTATTGGGGAAGCTTCTCTGTCATTGAAATGAAGTAACAAAGAATTGCCAGAGTAATTGTCTTCAAAATAAAGGGCAGCACTGGATGTATAGTAGCACATGTCGGTAATCCCAGCACTTAGGAGGCTGAGGCAGGAGGACTGCTGCAAGTTTGAGGCCAGAGTGTGCTGCATAGTTTAAGGCTGGCCTGAACTACATAACAAGACCCTGTCTCAAAAAAAAAAATGGCAGTGTGTCAATCCAGAGAAAATCAGAACACCAAATGATAATTAGTGAATGATGAAGACTTGTATGTCAGTGGGAAGGATATTTCCTGGCCATTTGATCAAATATTTCTTACTTCTGTGATAGTGAATGCAATTGTGAGAACTCATGATACAGTAGCAAGGAAAGTCTCTATATTTCCTTCACTCCAGTTTGCTTTTTGCTCAGAAGGTCTTGCAGATAAGAGAAGGCATTGCTTCCCTGGCATTGCTTTGAATCATTTGAAAAAAACCCAAAGAGCATGAAGTTTCTTTATTGAATACTCCCTATTCCTTGAAAGCAAATTCATATTTCTTTCTGTTATTGTTGTGATTGTTCATGTATGAATCAAAGTAAAGAAACCATCTTATTAGTACATGTTTGTAGTACGTAATAGTTTACATTCATCTTATGGGATAAGTACATGTACTTAACATATCTTGGTTCTTTTTATTCCCTTGCCCCCTCCCTCCAAGGAGTTTCCATCACCAACTCAGGTGGGAATGGTGGTCACTCAGAGTCTGGTGGTCACTGTCTGTGTGGGTTGTATTCTTCTGGAAATGCTGGCTTCTTCCAAAGAGGGTAATAAGAGCTGAGATATACTGATAGAGATGGATGTGGCAGCCACACATCCTGAGGGGGAAAAAAAATACTGGCACTACTCTCTGTTTTTTCTGGATTATATAAACATGCTGGCAGTGAAAACAGCAATCAGAAGGAAAATAGAACATTTTACTGACAATTAAAAACAGAACGACTTTGTCCTTTCTCTCCTAGGAGGATGTTTTGATCTTGTCATTCTTCGTTTCTGAAGATCATGGTTTCTTGCTCCATGACAGCTTCTCTTGTCCTCCTGCCTACCAGACCCTGCTGGGGATGGAAGTGCCCCATTATTACTTCACAAAAAAGGTGTGAATACATGAAATCTGCTCAGTATTTTTGTTCTCCTTGCCTAGCAGCTGTTCTTCCAAGCTTCTCTAAGGTTTTGAGAGTGAGTAGCCCCCCAGGTTTCCCAGCTCATCTCTCATTGAGCTGGGTCAGCATTTGTTATCATTTGCCACCAGCAATGCAGTGAACACCAAGGTCTCCTGAACTGGGAAAAATTTTGAGAAGTTGCTTTGCTCTCTGGGTGAACAGAAGTTATACTGATGAGCAGTATAGCATGGTATAACTTGGGCTAGGATCCTGTGCAAGGGAAGGCCTTCTTGCTTTTCCTCCAAAGGCGTGATGTCTTTCAGACTGCCTGTCTTTTCTTCCTTATCCTAGCTGTTTTTTTTAAAAAAATTATACATCCTATGGGCTAGGGATATGGCTCAGTGGTAGAGCTCTTGCCTTGCACGTATAAGGCCTTGGGTTTGAGCCCCTGCTCCCCCAAACAAACAAACAGCAATCAAAAAAGTTATATATTCTGCCAGGCACAATGGCGCATGCAAGGTGATCTCCAGGAGTTCAAGACCAGCCTGGACTACATAATTTGTTCAAGGCCAACCTAGACTACAAAGCAAGACCCTATCTCAAAAAAAAAAAAAAAAAAAAAAAAAAAAAAAAAAAAAAAAAACACCAAAATTACACATTCCTATATTCACTGTATGAAATTTAGAAACAACAAATAAAGAAGTGAAAACCAGGGACAGTTCAGATCTCCATGATCTAGATCCAAAGGCAGTTACTGTAAAGGCTAATGTGAATAAGTCACCTGTCTGTAGTAATTTTTTAAATTTTTGATAGAATGGCATCATTTTCTGCACACAAGAACATGCACCCTAACCAGTTTACTCTGAACAAGTTCTTTTCCTATCCTGGATATAGTTTTGTCATGTGCAAAGGTCCTTTTTATTCCTGAAGTCAAATCAGTGTGATTCTGAAATGACATAAACGTTTTATGGCAGGTCTACAGAAAAGTGGCGTATCTATCCTAAGATTATCCTGTATCCAGGTATACACCCTTAGGCTATGTGTGATTTATTTTCCTTTGCTTCACCAGTTGTTCTCAAGCTCTGGTAGCTCTTAAATTATTATTTTTTTCTTAAATTATTTTTAATGGCCTTCTTAGCCAGGGACCTGATGGGCCTATAAGTTTAGTTACTGCCTGACTGGTATAGTCAGTGAGCCAAACATGGTATTCTGAGGCTGGTCTCACTGCTTCTACCTGGGATGCAGCAGCTACTTTGAGGCTTTGATCCCATGAAATAAGGATGCTGCCCTTTCTGAACATATCACGAACATGTAAGGAGCCTTCTGTGTGTTCTGCTGTCATTTTGGTAGGATTAAATAGTGTCACTTTTCTTTGGTGTTTCTGGTTTTTCACATAATATGACTTAAAATCAGTCTTAAAAACAACCCTGTTCCTTGAAATTATATGGACCTGACTGTGACTCCCAGTATAAAAAAAAAAAAGCCTTATGGAAACAAAATGAGCCCTATACTTTCTAATTTTGTACAGTTAATATATATTACTTTTGCAGCCAGAGTTGCAAGACAGCAAGGGAATAGATCACAAGTGGACATTTAGAGCAGAGGAAGGAACCACATCTTTTATGTTGTCTCTTCCACATGGCCATGTAAAGTAATGAAACTGTTAAGCCACACAGTTCCCAGCAAGTGTATAGGCCCCACCCAGGCTCTTCTCATGTCCAGGTTTGCTTTAAAAGGAGGTAACATAATGGACAGGAAGGACATTGCCCCTTAGTTTGTGACAGTCACATGACCAGGAATATGGGAGCCTCAGGTTCTAGGCTCTGCTGGACTCCCAGTATAGTGTTGCATGTACTTAGAAGAAGGATGAGTCAGAGAGCTGAGCATGAAAGCACACATCTGTAATCCCGGCTACACATGGGACTGAGAAGAATTATGAGTTCAAGACAGCCTGAGCAACTAAGCAAAATGCCATCTTTTATTTAAAAAAAAAAAAGGGTGAGTCTGGGTATAGTTGGTTCCATTGTTCCATGTCGCTGTATTACATGACCACACATTACAGTTGGCATGTGAACACTTTATATGTTACACTTTTACGTGAATTAACTTATTTTGTTTTTTGGTTTCTTGAGACATGGTCTTGCCACATAATTCATGCTGGCCCTAAACCCACTGTGTTGCCCGTGTTGGCCGAGGTGATGGTGATTCTCCTTCCAAAGCCTCCAGAGTGCTAGGATTACAGGCATGTGCCAACATGCCCAGTTGTTTTTTTCTTTTTGAGATATAATCTGTTATGTTGCCCAAAGTGGTCTTGGACTCCTGGACTCAAATGGTCTTTTCACCTTAACTTCCTAAGGTTAAGAAGATGAGACTGCAGGCATGTGACCCTATACTTGGCTTTTATGTGCATTAAAGTAGAGTTGGTCTTGGGAAAGATGGGGAAAATGTTGGTGTGATTTGCCAAGTTCAGAGAACCTTCTCTCTGTCAGCACCAGTTGCCTTAATTGCCTTGTTTTAAATCGATTACTACCATCAAACTGGCATTTTCTTAATTTCATTCTTACCCTGTGTTCTTTATGTTTATTAATTGCTCTATGATTTGAGAACTTAAAAATTTGGAAACTTTTAAATTCTTTCAATGAGTTATTTCAAATTTTAAATTCTTTTTATTGTTACTTTTAGTTAGTTTCTTTCTATTGAGTTCATTTAACATGGTAGATTTTATTTCATCCACCTATTTATGCATCTTTTCTTTGTCTCTATCTGTCCTGTGTCTCCTATGCACTTCACTCATAGATGTTGTTCCAGAAAAGAGACATGTATGACACCATTGTAAGTAGAGAGTCTCAGTTATGGTTTGTCACCTTGGCTTTGTCATTTCCTAAGATACTTCTCTTCTGAATTTTAAGCAGTGTTGTGTGCACTGACATTCCCCACCAACCTATGTACCCACACCTGTACTAACATTCCCGCTCCCAGCCTTTGTCCCTTATGTCACCAACACTTGCCTTCTAGCATATGTATCCATGTGTACTCTGACACTTCTTACCTAGCTTGTGTATGTGTATATACCCCAACATTTTGTATTTAGCCTGCATATCCATGTGAGGAACTTTTCTGGGTGGCAGAGACACCAGAGCCAGCTGTTTGGGAGATGGATTATTCAGAAATATATCAGGGCTTTCACCCTGCACTACTTTTTTTTTTTTTTTTTTTAGATAGGGTCATGCCAGGTTGCTAAGTTATTCAGCCAAGGCTCAAACTTGCCATCCTCCTGCCTCAGCCTCCCAGTGTGCTGGGTTATAGGAATGCATCACCACATCTTGCTCAGAGCCAGCTCTTTTGTCTAAGTGGGATGCCATGTTGCTGAGCCAAGCTGGACGAGAAGGGACTGTGGGCCTGGTGTGGACCTGTGATGTATGCAGCTATGTCACATGATGTGTGTTGCCAGGATAAGCATTGTGGACCCTTATTTGCAATGTGGGGAACAGTATTAGTTCAACCTGTACAGTAGTACATAACCAATAATCTCAGAAGCCGAGGTAGAAAGATCATAATTTTGAGGCCAACCTGGGCTACATCCAGTGTTCAAGGCCTGTCTGGAGTACACAGGAGAACCCTATCTAAAACAAAAACAAAACCTTCCCTTATTATTTGTATACAAATTTCTCAGCCTCATTGGTTCCAGATTTCCATTGCTCATACATTTTTGAGGATAGTAGAGTAGAAAGTCTGACAGCTCTTGGTCTTTAGTGCCTGCTACATGTGAACATAGCAGATTGCTCCAGGAGAGAGGCCTAGCATGCTATATTTATCATTACCTGCAGGAATATGTCTCTTTCTTTGGGTGCCTGTTTGGGGTCAGGGGGTGGTTGCTGAGCTGACAACTCTTCTGAGAAATACCAGTGAAGAGTACAAAACTCATCCAGGTTATGATTTTTGGAAAATTCTTCATGAAGTCAGGTCAGTGTTCTTTAATTCTAAGAGACCACACAGATATATATACATGTCTGACTTGATTATTTAAAGCTGGTAAAAAGTCTTTATGATTAAGAAAAAACATACTCCAGCCAGGTATAGTGGCACACATCTGTAATCCTAGTACTTGGGAGGCTGAGGCAGGAGGATTGCACCCAGTTTGAGGCCCACCTAAGCTACATAGTGAGTTCAAAGCCAGCCTGAACTACATAGCAAGACCCTGTCTCAAAAAAACTTAACTAAATAAATAAAACACTTCAGATATGGAAACAGTTAAAACCATTTTTAACTATTTTACCTTAGGGAGTTAGAGATTGAAAAACAAGTTTACACCTGGACCTGTTTATACCTGTTACCTGAAGATAAGACCCAAAGCTTTGATAATTTCCAGGGACCCTAAAGGTTTTCCAGGACCCTAAACAGATCACTTGAATACCTGTGTCGATCTGCAAATGGATTTTTCTCAGCAATGACATGTATCTAGAGAAAGGGACTTAGGTGTATCCCTTACCTTAACATGTGCCCTGACAAACAAATGGGAACTTTTTCTTCAGCCTGGAGAAGCAGATGGAGAGGACAGGGAGCATTCTGAGCACCATGACATCCCCCAAATGGTGGCCAGGAGACCTTTACGAGACTTTGTGGGGCTGGAGGACTGTGACAAGCCCACTCAGGAAGCTATGCTCAACTTCAGCTTTTTCATCACTGTGGGAGACATGGATGAAGCTTTCAAATCTATCAAACTCATCAAAAGGTAAGGATTCTGTTCATTGAGGTATGAAAAGATGACATATATACAGCTTAAAGTCTTTCTCTATGTCTTCCTTCTCACTTAGACTTCAGAAGCATTAATGTTTTTGCAGTTTATCATAGTGTACTTAGTGATCTTTTCACTCCATGAAGTTCTGCTGACTGAGCTCAAGGATGCCAGGCACTGTGCTGTACAGCAGATGTATTTGGTGAGGCTGATGAACTTGGCTCATAGCATCTGGTACTGTGAGCCTACAGGATATAATTTGTTTTCATTTATTTAAAAGTGTTCAGGATACTTCCCAATCAAAAGTTCATAGTTACTAAATATTGCTAAGAAGTTCTCATAAATAAACAAAAATAGAAAGGTGAAAAATCCAATTAAATTGCCATAAAAGAATGTACCTGGCAGTGGCTGGGGATTTAGCTCAGCAGCACAAGTTCCTTCCTGACATGAGTGAGATTATGAGTTCAATCCCCAGTACCCCCGCCCCAGAAAAAAAGAATGTACCTGGGAGATTGGGGATGTAGCTCAATGATAGAGTGCTTGCTTACTGTGTACAAGGCTCTGGGTATGCTCTCTAGTAACACACACACACACACAAAAAAAAAAATTCTGTCAGTCAAAGACCATCAATAAGCATCTTCTTCTTGCATTCCTGAAAGAATTCAGAAACTCATCACAAGAGCAGTTGATAAATTTTAACTTTGAAAGGGTAGGAAAATCATGCAAGAGTGACACTTTGGGGAAAGATAAAAAATTCAATTGCTTAGAGCAACCATCATCTGCAATAATTATTTTGTAATGCAGAAAGTACTTCCTTCATGACACTAATCTAATGTAAGACCCTCATCCCCTGTTTTTCTAAACCAGCAGGACCAGACCTTTATTGCAGTTAGAAGGATCTTTTCCCATACTAGCCATATAGACAAAAAGGTGACCCAAAGAGACTGAATGATATAGCCCAGTGTCTTTTGGGTCACCCTTATTTACTATGAATTGATCAAACTCAAAACCAACCATATGGCCAATTTTAAAACTTTAGTGTACTATTACATAGTTGTATCTATAATACTAACAGATACTTTTAACATATGATTGGAAATAAATATCCCTTGTAGGAAAAAAATCAATAGGAAGAAGGTAAGAGCTACCTGCTTGCACCAGTGTACTGTATTGTGGATATTTCTGTACCACATGCTATGTCATATATAGTCCATAGTGCTTTTTAGTCATTGTCAGTCACTTTATACATTGTAAAGCACTAATCTGTTTCACTGTTTGTTCTGACTACAGACAAATTCCTGGCACAACATGGGTTTCAGAAGCCAAACTGATCATCTTCAGTTAGAAAGAGTGGTGGCCAGATGTTTGGAGGATTTACAGTGTTTCTCATGTTCCCCACCAGTGTCAGGTCCAGTGCTAGTTTCCTCTTCTGATAGATACCTTCTGTGAGCTCCACTTCATGGTGGCTATGGTGAAGCAATACAAAGCCAGATAAGAGCGAGTGTCCAGCCAGGCACTAGAACCTAGCAGAAGTGTAGGGTTCTGTGGGCCAGTTTTGACCCCTAAGGTACAGATATTAGATGGCTTCTACCCAACCTTGCAAGTTGCAGACTGAGTAAAGGGACTTATTAGGAGACAGTGTAGCCCTAAAGGCATTTGGCAGCCCCTTAAACACTCTGCTGAATAGAGGCTGAGTTTTTCCTCAGGGAAAAGCCAGCAGACTTCATCCTTTCTACTCCACTTGTTTATCTACCATCCCAGGGCCTCAGTTTTCAGAGTCTATGGGAATATGGACTTGTGAGACTCAGTTGTCCAGAACCATGGATAACAGAGTATGTACCCACAGGGTCCTTTTAGCCCTTCCCTTAGCATCAGCCTACAAAAATCATAGGAAAACTGATGAAATTCTTTTCCCCATGTGACAGTATGAATGAATAAAACACAAATTTTAGACAGTTAAGATGTTTGCATTTATTTTAATTTAGAAAAATGATCAGAACACAACATACACTACTAACCCAATTATGGAATAAAACCATTGCTGCCTGGTTATAAATTCTGACTCAAGGAATATCATGGACATTTCATGAAAAGCTTCCTTAGTGTTCTGCTTTATGAAAGTAAAATGTAACTGGGGCACCACCTCAGCAGATGCAGAATAAATTAATTCTAAACAAAGGTAGAGACCAAGGCTCCCACATCACTTCCTGCCCATCTCAGGCTCTCATCTCCACCCTGGAAATATGCATGATGTGAAGCCGCATTGTGGTAGCCAAGGAAGATGTTATCAGGAGTAGAGTGATGCACATAATACATAGACATATGATATATTCTTTTGTAACATACTAAATGTACATGAGTATCGTACGTGTTGTATGTAGGTAACCCAGATTTATCCTGTGCCTCTACATAGGATAAGTAGGGCCTGGGAGAGCCTGTTTGTTTCTAGAATATTCCATTAGAGTGGATATTCACTTGTGACATCCTGAGAAGGGTGACTAGCATGGAGACTCCACATAGTCGTTGTCCAGCCCCCTACGGAATCGAGCTGTGAGGGAACGGCTGATGACAATCACCCGGGGTGCCATGCAGTCCTCCCTGCGGTGAAGAATGTTCCAGATGAGCATGGCAGCTGCCAAAGTGGCCAGGAGGCAGGCACCAATGTTCAGGTAGCAGGACCAGGACAGGTTGGTGTAGGGACCAATTCTGTAGAATGTCACCAGCCCAATGACCAGCACAAAGCCTGTTGGTGAAAAAGAAGTGTTCAGGAAGGCATACTCTGAGCCAGAGCCCTTTGGAATGGGAGCTGAGCTGCCTCTTAGTGGGCCTTCTGTGTGCCCTTATGGCCTTTGGACCTAGGAGCAGCGGGGGACTATAAAAGGAAATGAGATCCAAGGAACTATCTCAGGAACCACCAGGTGTCAAGCCACTTCCCCTCTCAACAACCTCACTCCCTGATAGCCAGACAGATCCAGCAGCAGTCTTGTATTAAATTGTTCCAAACCCACCTCTGACTTTTACAAGTGCTCAGTTGGTTCAAAGCCCAAACAAGAACGATATTTCCTAAGTCTTATCTAGAAACAGCGCTATTTGACTTAGTCCATGTTCTTGTTCTTAAGAGTTTTCTTGTTCATGGCTTTGATTTTAGAAGAAGAGGTTTTCTTGTTGAATTCAAAATGGGCTGGAACCTGCATGCCTGGAAAGAGGGCAGGGGCAAGGCTAGACAACCCAAGTGTCTGGTGTGCCTGGTTTCCTCTCCTTCCAAAGAGAAATGTCAGGTTTCAAGTCTCCCTCTGGCCTCTGTGCCCCACCCCCATTTCCTCCCTCTGATGTTCTTCCTTCCCTGCCTTCTCTCGCTTTCCTAGTCTTTTGACACCAGGGAAAGAGGGCATACATAGGTCATGGGTTACCATACCTTCCAGAAAGTACAACAATACAGATATGTACTCTTTTAGCTAGGAGTTAATATCACTGTTTCATTTACTTTTTTTTAAGGCAAGCTCTCACTATTGTAGTTCATGATGGCCTTGAACTCACTATGTAACCCAGGCTGGCCTTGAATTCATGGCAAATCTCCTGCCTCAGCCTCCTGAGTACTGGAATTACAGGCATTGACCACCATACCCTTCTCATTTACATTTTATATCTTTCTTTAAGGAATGACAATTACTTGATTTCATTAGTTCTTTGAAAAGGAAAACCAACATTTTCTGCTCAAAATGTCAGCCTGGGTAATAGGACCCTGCTATTTTATTAAGAAGGCAGTACTAGGAGAGTTGCAGGTCTCAATCAGGCTGGAAACCTAGATGGCAGGTGTCTTACTTATTTTTCTCATTGCTGAGCCAAAATACCTGACACCAAAAGTTAAAGGAGGAAAGGTTTATTTTGGCTCATAGTTTATAGATATTTCATCCATAATTGGCTGGCTTCAAGGCAGGGTGGTATAGCAGAGGGGCTTCACAGAGGAGGAAAGTTCATAACAGGCAGAAGGCAACAAAAGCAACAAGGAGCAAGTAACAAGCAACCAACAACAGCAGTGCTTTTCCTCTCTTTTATATTTTGTTCATACTGTCCACCATTAGGGTAACACTCACACCCTTAATCCTAGCATCACGTTATGAGTCAATCCCAGCATCATACACCATTGATCCAGCCACCTCCAAAAAACCCCACCTATGATCACGTGAGGCTTTTGGGAATAACATCTAGATACAAGCCATACAAGCAAGAATTAAGGAAAGATTTCTCCATGTTTCTGCCTAGGTTCTGGCCCAAGTGGCTCTATTCCCCATCCCCTACAGCTACAAGGACTCACTAGAAATGGCCTTAGTGGCTGTGGACTCCAGCTAGAGCAAGAAGGAGGAAGACAACTAGAAGCAGAGTCCTGGACAACCCAGAAAGTCCTAAGCTGCCCTTGCCAAATGCCAGCCCACTTCTTTCCACCAAGCACCCTCCATCTGATCTGATGACTTGGATGAAGTTATTCCATGTACCAAAAGGACCAGACTCCATCTTGGAGGCTCTGGCCATCACTCTCACAGCACTCACAGCTGTCCCACCACCAGCCTGCATGTTGACACCCATTTGTCTATTTATGATGGTCCCTGCACTTGCAGTAGCCTCCTTTGCTTTTCTCAGAAAACCAAATCATGCATGGTCCCAAAACAAGGGGCAAAGAAAGGGGGGAACAAAAAGAGATGAGATAGGAACAGAGAGGGAAACGGGAAAAGGAGATATCAGGCTTGACTTTTCTAAAATACAAGCATTGTCATCTCATCATTGCCATACCTTCCAGAAAGTATGAATTGAACATTTGCCTGGCTCTTTTTTGTCCTAAACAGTGACAGTGACTAATCTATGTGAATTCTCTAGTTTTTTTTTTTTTGGTGCTTTTTATATGCAGAGAGCTTCTGCGTACTTCCTTTCTAGTAAAAATAGTTCTCCACTGTAATGCATGCTAACCAGAGGAAACTTCTAGCATTTTTTTACTGCAAAAAAAAAAATGCTCTTATGACTTCCTTTGCATTAGTGAAGTAAAGCAGTTATAACAAGTGTTCCGTATAATGAAAAGAAAATACTTTCAGCATGCATCTCCTCATTTTGCTGACATCTTTGGGCACCAAAGGAGTTCATTATGCTTGTTTCTAGACTCAAAAGGGTGAACAGAGGCAGACTGTTACAGAGAGTACCACTTTGTGTCTGAGAGAAGTGGTAATAAGCAAGGTAGAATATGAGGGCTGGAGAGCCAAGGCACAAAGAGAGAGTCATCAGTAGAGTGAGTGACTTGGAAGGATTTTACCCAAATAGTAGTAGCTGGATACTACCACCTGTCCACCCACTCTACATGATAAAACCTGTTTTCCTTTTTCCCAAGCTTCTTCCCTTCAGTTTGTGTGTGGCACAGAAACATTCTTAAACTTGGTCATGTGGCCCCCATGTCCAATTCCCCAACATTTCTCATTAAAACAGAACACTGTATCCAGATCATCATGCTAGGCACACACCTGTAATCCCAGCACTCTGGGAGACTAAAGCAGGAGGATCACAAATTTAAGCCCAACTTGGGTAACTTAGCAAGACCCTGTCTCAAAAAATTAAAAAGGGCTGGGAATGTAGTTAAGTGTGGAAGCCCTGGGTATAATCCCTAGTACAAAAAAGAAAAAAAAAAAAGAAGAAGAAGGAAGAACCAAAAGTCAGAACAATGTGAAGGAAATTAGTTTCCCACACGCTTGTGGTAAACTGCTGAGCAGGGTGCAGCCCTTTGCTCCCAGCCCCATCTGACCTGATGTATAGAGAAGGGCTAGACTGGACTCTTATGAGCTACCAGAATTTAATTAAAATAGCTGACCTTGAACCTTCTGGAAAAAAACATATCTTCATGAGACTGGAAAAGTTAGCAAGGAAACAAACCACCATGTTGGCACATGCAAAGCAGAGAGAATATACCCTTGTGGACAGTGCTATGAGGGATGTGATGTGATGGCTGTGATGCAATGAGATGTGATGGTACAGCTTTGCTGCCTGCAGTTCCATACCCAGGAGTGTCACCAAGCGGAACTGGTACAATAGCAGTTTCAGATCAGCTGCCTCCAGAACATGTATTTGCAGTGGATAGTCCAGCAGTGAACTGCAGTGGGATGGAGAAAAGGGACTCTTGGGCATAGCACTAGGGAGTCATGTGAGACACAGGATAGTCACTTTGTACACTGTTCAAACACAGGCTCAGCTCTGTAAACTACCTCTGAGGAAAACTCATGGGGACTAAAACAATCAGAAAAATCTGGGCATGGCTCAACTCAGAAAAAGATGGGTTAGGATCATCTCATCATGTTTGCAGGACTCATTCATATATGCTTTCCCGACTCTATATGGATATTTCCCAGTGGAGCTGGCCAATAGTTCCAGGTACTGCTATTCAGATTCTGCAGTCAACAAGCACTTGTAAAAGCTGATGCACAGCAGGCAATTTACATCTATGTTTCTAAGACTGTAGTTGTGCTGACTGTTTTTCTTAAGGTTGTGAATGCACTCAGCATTCTAACATGCTGCTCCCACAGCCTACTATGACCTTCATAAAACATGCATTGTGTCCTTTTTATGCTTAAAGCACCCCCGTGGCTTCCCCTTGCCTTAGAATATGACTCCAAACCTCATTCTGGTAGTCATGTCCATATCATATCTCCTCCATCATCACCAGCAGCTTCTTTGACTGTTCTTCCTCCAAGGTGCTGCATCCACCTTCCGTGGACATGCCCTGGGAGAAGGGAAACCTGTCTCTGTCCTATAAGGCTCAGTTGTGCACATCATTTCCTGGCCTCCTCCTGCTGTTACATCTTCCTTTGTATATTTACCCTTCAGTGGCCCTGGCACCTCCTGTTTAGAGGGCTGACTTCTCGGGCTGAAGCTCATATCACTTTTTGGCTGTGGCTCCCCAATGACTATCAGTAGTTACTTGCTAACTAAATGATTCAAAACAAATGATAGCAGACATGGAACAGAATCAAATGTAGCATGGACCAATAAGAAAAGAAACAAAGGAAATGTCATTGTAGGCTTTCTAGTTGAGGCCCAACTGAAGTTGGTGCCTTTCAAGTTCCATGGAAGGGCATGTCAATCCCAAGGACCAATTCACATTAGCCATGTATGACCTGTCAAGACCCACTCACATGCCAGGGACCATGCTGGCTCTTAGCACTAGCACTCAGAGATGACTGCCCAGTGATTTGTCCTTGAGGAGTTGGCATCTGTAGAATGAATGAAGATGGAATTAACTGCTGTGTCTGTGGAAGCTAGAAAGTGAAGCCTGACCCACCCTTTCAGGGAATGACATTTGATAGAGTGTCTGACTTAACCAAAAGTTGCAGGCACTTAACTCCAAACAAAATGGAATAGATGTGGGCAGGTCAGCAGCCCTATAGCAGCTTTCTGCAGGGCCACTGCCCTTAGCAGCATGAGAACGTGGCATTTCCCAACCCTGACAGGCTGCATCCCTCAATCCCATAGTGGGGTGGATGGCTTGGCCACTGGCAGGGCACCAGACATGAGAGTTGCTCTCTCTGCCTACTGGTATCAATAAACATCACAGTTACTTAACCATATTACTTTAGTGTGACTTCTTTTTGTTTTGTTTTGGGCAGTTCTTGGGATTACTCCCAAGGCCTCAAGCATGCCAGACAAGTGTTCTACTACTGAGCTGTTCCCCTAGCTCTTGGCTCACTTTCTTAAGATATGTATGTTTTTAAAAATGGGCAGACTATTTTAACCATTTAATCTATGTATTGCTACCTTAGCTGCATTTCTTACTGCATCCACAAACTTCGGTTGCAACACATATCTACTTCCAACACTGTCTTTTATACATGGATATATTGATTAAATGAAAATCCATGTTTGCACAAATGACCTGGGCATAGCCATCTACTTCCTCTAAGTGGAAAAGTATAAAGTGGAAAAGTATAAAGATAGTAGCTGAGGCATGAATGTAGAGTCTGACAGATGAACTCAGTTCACAAAGGAAAAATTATCATCACTTCTTTCATCATTAGTCTTGAAAACTACAGAATGGAGTTTAGCAGCATATGGCTGCTTCTGGTTTGGGGCTGGTTTTTCAGAGTTCTGGGTGTCTTGCTTCTCTAACTGGATTGCAATTCAGAGGCTGCACTTCATTTGCTTTTCTCCCAGAACAATAGAAAATCTACATCTGTGCCTTGTGGAAAGGTAGTTTCACACTCAGGTTACTCATCTGTATGAGTAACCGTTGTCAAATTCAGTTTTATTTGGTTCGACTTAGAACACACATGAACAGGGAAAGGGGTTCTAAGCAGGGAGCAGTCCTCTCCTACCCTAGAGGAACACAAAGGATCTTCCAAACATTATACTAGGCCCTGAACTCCCAGGGAAACCTGAGCACATATTGGGGGATGGCAAGGTTGACTCACAGACCTATGTCCAGCAAAGATGAGACCCTGCCTTCACGCTGGCATACAGAACAGGCCTGAGACATAACCATTAGAGAGCATCATGAGGCCCCTGTGGTCAGCCCTCATACAAGTCATGCTCTGAGCCAATGGAGGCCTTATGGACTGAATAGATTTGTGGTATGAGAGGATCCTTCCTGTGTTGCACATGTCAGGAGTAAAAAAGCACAGGAAAATAGATGTATATGGCTACACATACTTCCAGTGTCACTAATCTGGATCTCGTAACACTGATCAAACTATACTTTGGACATCATCCTGAAATGAAGTTTGCATTGACTTTCAGGACCATCTCTGCTTGGGAGAGACAGGAAGGGTTGGCAGGAGACAGAGCGAGGGCTGAAACTGGCCCTCAACTCAGAATTTCCTACTTTTTTTTTTTGTCTTTTTGAGACAGGGTTTCACTATGCAGTTCAGGCTGGCCTTGAGCTCACTTTGTAGCCCAGGCTGGTCTTGAACTCACAACAATCCTCCTGCCTCAGCCTCCCGAGTGCTGGGATTACAGGCGTGAGCCACCACACCTGGCCAGAATTTCCTACTTTGATACTGCCTCCACTGTAAGATGCTCTTTTCCCTCAGTGTCCTTTCTCCTGAAGACTTTTCTTCCAGATTTTCAGTGATGTAATCAGTTTTCCAGAAACAAATCTAAGAGAAGAGCTTCAGCAAACACTAAAGTTTGCACATGGGATTGATTCCATCTTTATAAAGTTGTGTTGCCAAAGCAAATAGCCTCTTCCTGTGAGCTGGCCAGCCGCGGGCGGTGTGAGTTACGGCACAGCCAGAGCATGTCCCTTTCCTCTCTCTTTTCCTTCCTGCCTATTTCCTGGGGCTGTGGCTTCTGTCACAAGGCCTTCCTTTTGGAATGACTGTGAAATGTATGTGCAGGTGGAATTAGAGGAAAGACCTGCGGCTGACTCTGATGCTCTCATATAGGTGCAGACCAGCAAGTAAGGTGTCTGTACTTTAGACCTGTGTAGATTTTAAATAGAATACTATCTCAGACACCATTGTGGCATTTGTCTGCAGCAGGATGGTAGTGATCCAGATGGTTCTCTGTAAAGTGAGATTTGGAGTGAGAGGGTCTTGTGCTTCCACCAGAGCTAGAAGTTCCCAAATGGTCTCAGTTGGAGGAGGAAGAAGGAGGAGATGAGCAAGTGTGGCTGGGATATACAGTGATGCTTGGGGACTAGATAAAAAAAATAGAAAACTGAATTTTCTAGACCCAGTAAAGTCTAACTAAAAATTACGTTTTCCTCTGACAGGATCCCCAAGTCTAAGAAAACAGTAGATAACTCTTTTCCAGCATGAGATATGATGGTACACACCTATAATACCAGCACTCTGGGGGAAATTGAAACAAGAGAATTATAAGTTTGAGCCTAGTCTAGGCAACTTAGCAACCTAGCAAGACCCGGTCTCAAAAATTTTTTTAGAATTTTTTTTAGAAGAGGAACTGGGAGCTCAGTATAAAGGCATTAGATTCAATGCCTAGTACAGAAAACAAACAAACAAAAAACTACCAGCACCTGAGATGCTGAGTCAATAGGTGCTTATTGACCCTACTGACCTTTTGAGTACTGATAACATCAGCATTTTCAGGGGTATAAACTAAGTGTAAGTGTAAGTTTTGGTATCATAAGAAATGATTCCAAAGGAGGAAGAAGGAATCTGGTGAGCATGAATCTGGGTTAGGCTTATAGCAACTTTTGAACAGTTTCCATGTGGACTGAACCAAGAGATAGCAACTTAGCATCTAGTGTCAGGGCAGGTTTGGTAACCATTTACTGAGCATGTGCAGTGAACATTACACCTTGCAGTGGGCTTCCACAGGGACCAAGTTACAGAAATGGAGGCATAGATAATCAGAAATGGACAAGTGTAAGTTCACGAGTTCTGTTGGTTAGCTTCCATAAAAGGATACCTGCTATAACAGGAGAAAAAGACCTAGATGCCACCACAAAAGCAGCTCAAGATAAAACATGAAATAGTCAACTGTTATATACCAACTGTCTTCAGGATGTCCCTAGACATTAAAGAGATGGATTGGTGCTTTACATTATGCTCAGGACTTTTTTAAAAGCTATTTACTACTATTTTCCAAAAAGGTTTAGGAGTGAGTTATATAAATTATAATGGTAATAGGGATTTAAAAAAAAAAGGGGGCAGGGAGTTGTTTGTTTGTTTGTTTGTTTAGACAGGGAAATAGGTTAGAAGCTGACTTTCAGAGTCACATAGGTGCTGTCTTCTTCCTGGACTCCAGCTCCCAATTCTAAGGTTTCCAGGAAAAAAGGGATAGTGCTAAGCCCTGTGTTTCATCAGGAGGATGCCATAGTCCTTCCCAGAGGCTAATGGAGGATGCCATACAGACACTGACCAAAAAGACAGGGATGGTCTCACCAACTTAACCCCAGTGCACACTCTTCTACTGGATTCCATTGAACATGTGACTTGAGCCAAGTACAGAGCTCTGCATAGTCACTAGATTGTACTATCCAAGACTTACCTATGGGTCTGTCCTGGGTAGCATGCAGCAAGGCCAGTGCTTTTGTATGAGGACTAGAGGAGCAGGCAGGAGGGACACTTCAAGGACACATGAAGCCCAGAGTTCTTTCAAGAGGAACAAGTTGCCCACTCAGAGAACATAGTAGAAGAAGAATCTGGGTTCTACATTGGGGCACTAGGTCCTCACTAGGCCTCACCCAGTAGGACTGCAAGGTAGGGTCAGAGTGAAAGCACCAGCAAGAATCATAAGATAGTGCACAAATAAGTTGTGGTCACATACTCCATTGCACATGCAGATGGCATGAGGGGCAGAAGACATCCAGGGACTTGTGGCATACAAGGAAAGCATCGGGTACAGAACCTAAGTCACCTGCTCCTAAGCAGTGCTGTAGCCTGGACATACCTGAGACAGCTGAGAGTGTCCCCAGGAGCCATGAAAAACAGTAACTTCTGAGCCAACCTGATGGGAATATACCCTAGCTCCCTTCCTTGTTCTAGGTTCTATGTGGTGGTGATGCAAGGACAGAGACTAAAACCCACATGCTTTTTTCACAAGCCACTCATCTTGACCCATTCAGCAGTCCTTTCCCTCTCTCTGCCTTGCGCACAAATCAACAAGACCAGAGACCGTGAAAGAATAGAGCACCAGTGGTACATGCCAGTAATCCCAGAACTTTAGAGGCTGAGACAGAAGAATCACTGCAAGTTCAAGACAAGCCTGAACTACAGAGCAAGATTTTGTCTTTAAAAAAAAAAAGGCAGAGTACAGCAGAAAAAAGATCCTGGAAAAGAGAACAGAAAAAATAGAAAAAAATCTCACAGGGAAAACCCAGTGGGAAATATGTACAAGGCCTGTACTATACAATATCCGTATGTGAAGAGACCAAGAGATATCACAGAGGCAAAGATGGTAGGGTCTGCATGCTCAGCTGCTCATACTGAGGGCTCGGAGGCAGCAAGGAGGGAGCCAGTCCCCATGGTTGCCCATACTGGCAGGTCCATTCATTCAAATCAGATCCTCCCACTTGGATGGTGGTCATGCAGGTGGTGATATCACTGTTGGGCTTCTGTGTGCTGCATCTGCATGAGCCAGTGGATTGATTGATGGACCAGTCAAACCTCAAAAGGGCCTCAGGAAGGAGAGAATAGGAAAATGGGCATTGTGTGCCTGCTGATACCAAAACCAAGAGAGGAGGAGGGAGAAAAAGATGGGAAGAAAGCAAGGAGACTGGTATGGCATTACTATATGACAACTGAAATAACTGTCAGAAGTCACAGCTTCTTTCGCCTGAGGACTATAGCAGTGCTCCTCTGGCTACATTGAGCTTACACATCTCAGGTCTACTTCCTTCACACACAGTGTGCCTCCCTCCCAGGAAAAGTAAAGGTTTTCACAGAGGTGTCCAGTGTGAGAGGCAGATAGGTACGTGACAGAAAGGAATTTTTCCAAAAGGTAAAATAAAAGTAAATTTGAAAATCCTGCAAAAATAAAAATTGGAAATACCACTGCACATGCCAGCTAAATGTGTCTGATAAACCAGGTGACACCTGATGTTCATGTTTCATACCCATACCAATAGTAGCTTCCTGTGGTCTCTTGGAGCTGATTACCCAAGCATGGCTCTGGTGCCCAGAAATGGTGATGGAGTGAAGAAATGAACATAAGCACAGACACTCCCCAACACTCTAGTGCAAGCAAAGAGGCTGCCCCTCAGCTTATTGCTCGTCTTGATAGCCTCCAGATTTTTTGAGCCTTCTCCATTCATTCCCTGTACCTTCCCTTCCTCTTTTCATTAGCATCTTTTCTTCCCTTGCCCGCCCATCTCACCCCAGCACTAGGACTCGAGGTTTGCTTGACAACAGGTAATAGCAGGCGTTTCCTCGTCCTGTGACAGGACATCCTGGCGCCCCATAGTCTCTCTCTGGCTTTAAAACAGACCCAAGCACAGGAAAAAACCCAGTGCTAAAATTAGCAGTGTGATAGAAGAAAGGCACATAGCCGCTCTCTGTACTGTTTGTCAATGAAATGAGTCTAAACAGGCCAAATGCATTTCCTTTTTGGGCAAAACAGACCTGTGGGTGATGGTCAGACACTGAGAAGCAAGGCAGCACAAGAAGGCAAAAGAAGTTACCCGAACCACCAAAGCCCACTGCTGAGCACTGTGGATTTTTCCACTGGCCTCCACCTGTTTGAAGGTTTTAGAACAGAGACTAGTGTAAGCTTTTCAGAACTCATGCTGGTCTTGAAATACTCAGAGATGGAGTCTGGTACCCCTGGACTCCTCCTACACATACCAGGATAGGGCCCTAAGAGGCATTTAGTGCTTCTACCCCATAACTACTAAAAAAACATGTTCATGGAGGGCTTTTTCCTGTTGTTGATTTTTAAAAATTATTTGGGAGCAATATGCTATTCTTCTGGAACAAATTTCCTGGAAGTAGGCTGTCCATCCTGACATGCCAGACCCATAACACTTCAAATAGCTCTAGAGTCTCAGGGAGAATTAAAGGGATCAATTTAATTATACTGCTAGACAGAGGTTGGTTGGTTTGTTTGTACCAGGGATCGAACTCACGACCTGACGCTTGCCAGGCAGGTGCTTATGCCACTGAGCTAAATCCCCAGCTAGACAAAGTTATTTTCACAGTCAAGAATTGTTACTTTTTTTTAATACCATAAAATGTCTTTTTAAACATAATTTTTTCCACGTACAGTGATGCACACTTGTAGTCTCAGCACTCAGGAGGCTGAGCCAGGAGGATCACTACAAGTTCAAGGTTAGGTTTAAACTACATAGTGAATCCAAAGCAGCCTACATAAGGAGACCCTGTCTACAAAAGTAATAATAACTTTTCCAGTGACTTTTTTTTGTTTGTTTGTTTTTGAGATTCTGTCACATTATATAGTTCAAGCTGGCCTTGAACTCAGTATGTAGCCCAGGCTGATCTCAAATTCACCACCTGTCCTCTGTCTTAGCCTCCTGAGTGCTGGAATTACACATGCTGTGCCACCACACCCAGCTCCAATCATATTTTTTAAATCTTCGATTTCCTTCTTGAAAGGATGGAATTTCACATAGTTGCACATGCTGTTTTTAAATGGCAAAATGAGAAGGCTTAATGCTAGGCTTCAAGAAGGGCCAAGAATATGGCTCAATGGCACAGTGCCTGCCTGGCAAGCACAAGGTCCTGAATTCAATTCCTAGTTAAAAAAAAAAAAAAAAAGGAAAACTGTTTCTCTGTTTTATGGCCCCAAGTGGAAGGCAAAGTGGTAACTTTCCTAAACAGGTCCTGTCTTTAGGAACATTTGTGTTTTTACCCTCAGTTGTGAAGGAAAGAAGGCAGAATTAATTCTCTCTCACATTTCGTATGTTTCACTATTTCTCAGAGCCAGTCAAAGCAGGCATAAATGACTCCGTTCTGCATTTGCTTTAGGAATTTGCCCAAGTTTACATCCACTAAGATGTGGTTACACATCTCTTGCCACCAAACACTGCTCTTCAGGACTTGAAGATGCCCCTCCCTCCTCTGACAGGCTTCGGGAAGTGACTTGCCCAGGACAACACTGTGTTCTATTCATAGTGCTCAGGAGGCCAATTTCCTGACTCCCATCAGGGCACTTCCCAGCACATGACTACCTGTCAGCCCCATTCTGAAAATTGCATTTCCCAAGAAATTCAAGTGCCCAGGATTTATTATTCCTAGAATGATTCACTTCAGACTTCCTGCCATTTCCTCTGTTGGAACCATGCATTTGACACTAGGATAGATTGCTGTTGTATACCATAAAGAAAAGGCTTCCTACACTCTAGCCCCAGTGACCAGACCAAGAATTGGTCCACAGACCAACAGCTGGCTTGCTCCCAGTGAGCAGCACAAACTTGCCACTTCTCCCAGTTGACCATGATCCTTTGAGCCCACACAATAGACAGAGACCCTCTATTATTGGGGGTCACAGGTAGATAGCTGCTGTGGTTTTCAACACTTGTCCAGATCTTCCCAGAACAAATTTATGGGTCATTTCTGACAGTGCTACCACTTTCTCCATTTAAAATCAGCAGTGTTCTGCTCTGTTCCATTTTGCCCACAGGAGGTCCCACCTCAGCAGTGGGGAAGGTATTGCAGGCCCAGTGTTTAGAGGAGGCTCTGCTCTTGGTGACCAAATGCTGCTCAAAGCTGGGTTTCCTGGACTTACCCAGAGCCCTTTCCCACTGGACTCAGAGAGGCCAAGTTAGGGTTGTATCTGTGTTAACAGCCAGGATAGGAGAATGGGTCTCTACTCTTGGGCAGTCTATTCTCACTTTGTCTTGTACTACTCCTAATAAAGGCCTGCACTGGCCCCAGCTAGAACCCCTAGAAACTATGCTTACAGCAGAGCCCACACTGACTTCACTGCCATGCCTTGGCTGTTGGGGGAAAGCAGGAGGCTGGGCTCTCCCACCTCTGCCCAGCACAGACTGACTCTGCCAGCTTCCCTACAGGGACAGTAGAAGGACAAGTTAGGATGATCCCAAAAGGCTTGGAAAGCAAAGCAGATCACCCTCGTGGCTAGAGCTTCTTTTCAAATGGAAAGGCGGGGGGGGCAGATCCAAAGCCAGCTGGTCACATTCCCTAGGCCTTGGATACCTGTTTCTCCCTTGATTTACTTTAGCAATGGGTATGACACATGGGACCTGTCTTTGGCATTGTTAGAGGGACAGCCATTAGACTCCCTTCAAGCTACCCCATAACACCAATAGGTCCCAACAGGCCTGCCAGCCACTGTGACCACCCAGAATACTTACTTGCCAACTGGAATGCAGCAGCCATGGCTTCCTCCCAGCACTGGGACTCAGGTGACATCAGAGTCAGACCTGTCAGCCCCAGGATGAAGGTGAGCTGACCCACAGCCAGCGCTGCCGTGGCCACCAGGTTGCAGGCACGCATCATGTCAAACTGTACTGTGGGATGAGAAGGAGAGGGAAGCAGGTGGTGAGTGAGGGCAGGCCCAGTCTCCACCCTCCAGGATGGTCCACTCCCGTTCTGAGAGTCTCTGCTAGGCTTTCTCTGGACAGAACCTTCTGGAGCACTTCATCCCCCTCAGGCCTTGTACTGCCTGTGCACTTCCTTGGCATGTAGGAGCTCCTCACAACCCCAACTTGGCTGCATCCCACTGGTGACTGGGCCCTCTCTGTGATTTCTTGTTGGAACAGGTGTTCCACAAAAGCACTACAAAGTGGATTGAAAATGGGAAAAGGAGTTAATGCTGACAGGATAGGTTTCCCTGCTCCATGTGTCCCTCAGGGGACCTGCCTTGGCTGTCTCCCAAGCTAGCCTTTCTGAGTCCTGAGACTTCCATACTGTTTCTCCTCCTTCCTTAACAGGCTAAGGACTTGGACCTTCAACATTAAATGACTTGTGTGGGTCTCTTGCAGTCAGCAAGGGACTGAGCAGAGGCCAAACCCAGGTGTGCTAAAACCAGCACCCATCCCCATTCCTCTTAACCTCCTGCAACCAGATTGGTGCCTCAGCTTCACCATATCTTTTCCTTTCCTCTTCACCCTCACCCTAACCTCCCTACAGAAGGACCATGAGCCGAGGGTAGGTGAGCTAAAGTGGGAGGGCACTGCCTTCAGGAGTGTCTGGTTGCTGTTCTGGCTGAGAAACTTACTCTCTGCAATGAATACTCTAAGCAGAAGCCTACACAAAGCCTCGCTGGCTTTTGTAGGCTTGTTTCTTCCTAAATCTAAGGCAAGTTGTGTTGAGCACTGAGGAACAATAGGGGATGTGCAGGTTTTGAACAACCCAAGTGTTTGTACTTCTTATGACTAAACAGTCATTAGGTTCTGATTCAGCCGGGTATGGTGGCTCACGCCTGTAATCCCAACACTCTGGAGGCTGAGGCAGGAGGATTGTTGTGAGTTCCAGACCAGCCTGGGCTACAAAGTGAGCTCAAGGCCAGCCTGAACTGCATAGCGAGACCCTGTCTCAAAAAGAAAAAAAAATGCTAGCCTTAAGGTTTTTAAGGTGTTCTTCCAAGAGTTTGAAAGAGAAACAGACAATTGATCTTTAAAATTTTTTAAATTCTTTAAAATCTTTAAAATTCAGATAACTGAAAATATCATCACGTGTAAGAACCAAGCAAGAACAAGCAAATCTTAGAGTCCTAAAGGGCTTTTCTCTTGGATGATTACTGATTGTCATTTTGGCTGAAATTGGGCCGGGAGGGCACAGAGCCTGACCCAAAGTTCATGCAGTTTTTGTGTCTGAGTAGGGTCAGCAAGAAAGGCCCAGCTTCCAGAGACTTGTTAGGGACTCAACCTGCTCCTCAAAGATCATTGATGGAAAGTCAGAGGTGGTAGGAGCAAGTTGACAGTGGTCTTCTCAAGCATGGGTGGATGTGTGTGTCAACCTTGGCCATAAGTGATAGTTTTCAGTGAATGGAGGAGGCAGGTCACTTCACCATTGTGAGCTTCTAAGTGGTTGGGAGGGTTACTTGTGTGTGTGTGTGTGTGGTGCTAGGGATGGAGCCCAGGGTCATTCCTCCACTGACCTACATCCCTGGCCCTTTTTAGTTTTTGATTTTGAGATAAGGTTTCACTGAGTTGCCAGGCCGGCTTCAAACTTCCTTGCTTCTACCTCCTAAGTAGCTGGTATTACAGGCAAGCGCCATTTTGCCTGGCTTGAGGTGTTATTTTGAACTGCTGTTGCCAGTATCAACAGTTCTGTAAGGTTCTACCTAAATGTTTATTGACATGCAGTATGGGTTGACAGTAGCTCAAAGTTCTCAGCTCAGCATTAGTCTCTCCTCCCATCTTGTGTGCACATAACAGGTAACTATTCATTCACTGTCTTTGTTCATCTACCGTCTCTCCCATGGCCAAGCCTCTGGCTCCCCTCACCTGCACACCAAAGGCAGACCCTCAGGCTGATGGATTACCACCTAAAGTGGGATAAAACTGCAAGAAGGTATGCAGGCCTTTCCAGGTGTGATAGCACACGCCTTAATCCCAGCACTCAGAAGGCTGTGGCAGGAGAAATGTTGTGAATTTTAGGCCAACCTGGGCTACATACTGAGTTCAAAACCAACCTGCACTGTATAGAAAGACCTTGTCTCAAAATAAATAAATAAATTTTAAAAATAAAAATAAAAAAGATTTGCAGACCTCAAGGTAAGAGCCTCCAGGCCTCAGGATTGTCTTCCAGCTGGCCAGATATGTCTGCTCACTTCCTGGCCTCCACTTTGCTCTTGCAAGCAGCTATGTCCAAGGCCTTCCTCACTACTCAAATCACTGACAGAAACTGCAGGAGAAACACCTATGTGCTGGGTGGGCAGGAGCATGAGCACTGAACATTTATTTAAAGCCCCATGAAGTGTGGCCTTCTGTCCTTCAGGTCTTTCTTAGACCACTAAACTAGCAATAGGAAAGTTACCACCCTACATGAATAGAGCAGGGACATGCTCATGGGGCACTGTATCATGGGACCATTATTTCTACCCAAGGCTGTATAGGTACCCACCTGTCTTCAGCCAAGTTTGGGTGTGTGGTTTGTGCTTCTCACCATCTTGTCTATATTTAGGCTGTGGAATTCCAAATCTTTCATGAGTTTTGTGCTACTTCCTACTATCAAGGATTTGTCTGTTCTGCCCATTGTGTTTTGAGATGCTTCTTCTATGCTGTCTCCTTCTGTCATATGAATCTGGAGGGGCCATTCCCATATCCTAAGATTTTCCAGCATGCTGGTAGTGCTGTAACCAGCTATGAGGCCAGTAGACCTTATGTATATACTGCACATATAAGAGCTGTGTGAGTTAGCTATGGTGACACATGCCTATAACCCCACCACACTGGAAGCTGAGGCAAGAGAATCTGAAACTTGAAAGCAGCCTGAGTTTGGACTACAGAGAGACTCTATCAAGAAAACAAGTAAGAAAACAAAAGAGCCACATGTATACATGAGGCCCTCAAACTGCTAGACAGCAGTCCACACACAGTGACCCAACAGGTATGCCACCAGATAAAGATGGGAGCTTCTGGACAAGACAACAGTCACCACTTACTGGACCCTCTTGCTTTGCTGGAGGACCATGGCATTGCCTCTCTCCCCTACTTTAGTAAAGCAAGCAACCACCAGCAGGCTTCATTCCTCAGAGTAACCACAAAACATAACTCAAGTTTGCTAAAGACCCTAACATACCTGTGTGATACTTTAGAAGAAGAAGTGACACAGACAGGCTGAGAAGAGACTGGTCTGATTGTCAAGAGGCTTTTAGCACAGAACTGTCAGGTGAGCCCATCCTCCCTGATCAGGCACACCTACTAACAGATAAGTATGGCGCTAGAATCTAGAATGGTGTGGAGAGAGGAGTAGAGGGCAAAGGGGCAGAAATGTAAAGGGTAGTAGGAATGTTGCTTGTGCTGTGATGTAGTAGCCTTGTGGTATGGGACTCACACCCAGCACTGTATGTCTCACTGAGGCACAGGACATGGGGAACCGAGGCTAAAAAGTCCTCATTTGCAAGACTGAGGAAACCAGGGCAGCTGGGGGTTAGATCTTTCTTGACTGCTTGCACTGCTTCCCAGCCAGCTCTGACCAGTAATCTACATGCAGGAGGCCCAATCCAGGCTTTTAAGTCTGTAGGTGGCCCTGTCCACATGTTAGGACTATGTGCCCCAAATACAACCTGGAAAGTCATATGTGACCATAACATGAAGGTTGGTGTTCTTTATGATGCTCCATAATCTGTACACCTAACATTCTTTATAGTCACTTTTGCCATTTATATGACCCTCCAGAGATTCTGCTACTTTAAAAGATGGTAGAATTGGAGAGCTGTTAAAATGTGGAGTGTTGACAGTACAGGAACAGCCAAGCTGGCATTCCAGGCTCATCCTAGAAGGCCAAGAGAAGCCTGAATAAATAAGGAAGGACTGGGCTAGTCAGGAGGAATGTGGCTTGGGGGCCTCCGTGCATGGTGTATGGTTCAGAGATGCCAGAAGACTATGCTCCCAGAATCATGAAGGCAGCTCAGACCAACCCCTGGACACTCCTGTCTTTGCCATGATGTCCTATCCTCCTCTTTATCTTTATCTCCTGCTTTCCTGGCTGCTTGAAGCATGCAGTACTGTGCTACAGGCTTGGCAGATACTCTGAGAACCAAGCCACTTCATAGGCCCCCCTTGTGGTCCCCTGCCTATGGATCACTACAGGGACCATTCCATGTCTTCATGGAATCCCCCTCTCAGCCCCAATCCCATCTATCCCAGAAGGCCACTGGGACCTTCATCTATTCCTGTATACCCTAGATAATCCCTGTGAGAATGTGGCAGAATATTTGGCCAAGCAAGGGTCAAGCCAAATGCCCACCCAACCAGCCTGTCTGGTCAGGAGTATTTGATGTCTTGCATGGCAAGATGCTCCGGTCTTCTGAGAGCAGGTGTGAGGGCTCCCTCTGAGACAGTGCTGGAGTGAAGCTCATCTGCTCCCAAGGCTTGATTATATGTTCATCTGTTGTTTCTTGGCCTGGGACTTTGAGTATCTGGCAGAATGTGTGAACTATAGGTCACAAAATGAATGTGAAAGATGGCAGAAAATGAGGACCAGAGAGTGAGACCAACCCTGGACTTGGGTAGTCAGGTAGACTTCACATTTTTAGTCCCCCACTCCTATAGTAAAGAGAGCCCCTGGCCAGTGATAAAAGCCCAGATGGCCACAGGGTACAAATGGCCAGCTGGTGGGAAACTGCCCCACCCTCTTAGGCCATACTTAGGGTAATGAGAGAGTAGTACAGAGCCTGGACCCAGACAAGTGTTGAACTTGGTCAGTGAGCCTTGACCCAACACTCTCAGAATGCCTAACAGCACAGAGCACCCAATCAGAGTTCAGAGAGTCATGACATGGCCCACATGCTTGTCCCCTGTCCTTTAGGAAGAACCTTAGGGCACAAAGAGCAATAAATGTCCCTTCCAGGTGGTCTTTAGTGATGTCTAAAGACTTTAAGGATATCCTCATGCCCATGAAATACACACTGTGCATTATATGGCCTTTCCTATACTCCCATGTGCCCTAGCCTGGTTCTCAGGATGGAACTGTGAGAGAACACAGCCCTGCAACCCTGGCTGATGTGCTAGCCTTGTGTGTTGGAGGCTTTCATAAAGAACCACAGCTCCACGTGAAGGAGGATGTTAGCCCTAGGCTGACTCCCTGTCCAGAAAGTATGTTCAAGCATTTTGTCTCTTCTTGGAGGGCTGATTTCAAGGCCCACTTGGACTCTATAGGGGGGCTGTTGCATGAGTGCTCTTATTGCTGACCACAGACACGATTTAAGGCAGCAGTAGATGACTGGCCATCTGTCAGGCTGGGCACATGAGAGCATATGGATTAGAACAGTGGGTTTATTGCTAAGTGGGGAGGAGGCTTCAATGCTGAGAGCAGCACATAATTCTACTTTGAAGTATTTGGCACCAGAGGGAACAAACTTAATTGAGGGAGAATATAGTAATAATTGATATGGTTGCCTCCCCTTGAGACCACTGATAGAGCTACATGGCTCATGACCCAAGACCATGGATCAGGATCTGCACTTTCCCCTCAGGAAATGCTGACTTATAGTTGCTTGTTTGTATAGTGTTTCAGTCTCACTGTTTGTTAGTTTTGTTAACAACCAAAATTATCCATTTAGCTTTGTTTCCCTAAGTTCTGTCCCATCTGTCATTCCCAAGAAGCTTTCAGTGTCATTTTCATTGTTTGAACAAATAGTTATAGCTTAAGTTCATTGAGGATCTGTCACCTGCAAATGCCATATTAACTGCAGAAGACTACTTAAAGAATTACCCTAGGAGCTTATAAGATGTTTGGGGCAGGGCAGCAGACTCAAGGCAGGGGGTGCTTTAAGGGCTTCAGGCAGGCAGGTGAGCAGGATACATGAAACAGCCAAGGCCACTATATGAGCACAGGGACACAGGCTGGAAGAAGTCATGAGGAGCCCTGTGTATTCCAGCGGCCTGTAGTGACAGACTACCAAAAGGAATGGCCAGCTACACAAGATGCTCTCAGGCTACACCATCTCCCCTATGACTACTCAGATGCAAGAATTAGGGAGAGGGAAGTAGTGCCATATTTTCAGCTGCCAGGAAACATGTGGGCCAACAAGAGACCTTAAGGCCCAGGACAGAGCTGAGCCTGACTGGGACTCTCCCCAAAGGTGGGCCATTGCTGGACCCAGAGCACAGAGAAATTCTTGGGGCTGTGTTCTAGCCTCCTGATCAGAAGGCCTCTAGGGCAGTGGAAAGCCTAAGCCCATATGGGAGGCTTAGGCAGAGAGCCATGGGGTTCCTGGCTTTCTTCTTAGTCAAAATAATCATAAAATTCAGAAAAAGGATTCTCTGCTGACTCATCACATAGAGACCCAAGTTCAGCTGTGTTTATCCAGCTTCCCACAATACACTGAGTTCTGATAGCTTGTGGAAATGTTCATATGCTTAGATCTTTCTCAGAAGAAGGTTATTGCTCCCTATCTGTGGAGGACAAGGGAGGAAGCCTTCCAGGACTTTTGCTCACTTCTATTTCTTTGCCTGTGAAATAGGAATGATGTTCCCCAACCCAAGCTCCAAGGACAAAAGCAGGGCTGCCGGGTATACATCATATACTGTACATTACTCCAGGGTGGCCCAGATTCCCTGTGAGCAGAGAAAAGATACCTCTCCTATGCCTCGTGTTTCTTAAAGAGCAGTGTTGCCTTCAGCACAGGAGCACCCTGACCTGAGACTTGTGTTCTGCAACAGGATTAGGGTACCTGTAAGTCAGGCTGCCATAAGCAGTTTTAAAGAGCTATCATCTAGGGAGAGCTTTATGTCAGTAAATGTGGCTGTCTCAGATTATATATTAGGTTATATGTCTTCATATTTGCGCCTTTAAACCTAACTTAAAATCAAATGTCCAGCTTCCAAGACTACAAACAGACCTTAGGACAGTAAAGGGGACACTTTGCCCACTGCCATCATCCAGCCTTCCAAGGTCTCTTTCCATACATTCCAGCCACTGTTAGTCCACAGAAGTCTCTATGCTTAGATCCCTAAAGGATTCTGACCACCATGGGCATGAAGTCAGACTCAGTCACATATTCTTACTCTTTTGTGTTTATTTTGCTTATTTAACATTTATTTTCAGCCAAGGAGAATCTTCTCTTGATTTGCTTATTTACTCATCTTTCAGCTGTATATAACATCAGAGAGCCCCACAATGTAAGGTGACTTTCCTGCAAGAGTATACAGAAGCAGTCTGGGCTGAGCAGAAAAAGCACGCAGCCTTCCTTACCAGTGTAAGGGTAGGCGTGGGGCCTAAATTCCCTGTCCCCTGCTGGCCTGGGCAGAGCCTCCCCTCACCCAGCCCCTCAGAAGGTGATAGAAACATAAGCAGACTCACGTTTGACAGTGCCTCGAGACTCCTGGAAACCTGCCGACTCCGAGCCCCAGCCCAGCACCTCACAGTCCTGTGTATCCACCTGCCCAGTTCTGGCCCCAGGACTAGGGCCACCCCGGCCCCTGTCCACCAGCCAGCAGGACCTCCACAGTCCCACACTGCGCTTGCGCCCATCCTCCAGTGTCTGGTACACCCAGTTGGGAGTGAAGGCAGCCGCATTATTGAGGATGAGGGAAGCCAAGGCCACCAGCACAGCTATGGCCACAAGTTTCTGGACAGTCATAGCTGACTGCCAGTGCTGTCCATTTATCTCGGAGAGAATCCCAAGTCCCAGTCAGCTGCTTTGCATCCAGGAAGAGCCACGATGTTACTAGAGGCAGCTAGAGAACATCACCGCTCATTCTCAAAGGCAGTATAACAGTTACCACCAGGCACACAAAGACAGCAGCCATGTAGGGACAGGCCCATGGGACTGATCCAGGTGAGCCGTTCACGGCCCTTCCTTATCCTCCCTCCTGCACCTGGAGTAAGGCCAGGCCTTTGATGAAGCCAGTCGCTGCGAGGCCCATCTTGGGGAAGAAACGGGGGCACCGACGAGAATCCAGAGTTGTAAGTATGCCGTCTTTCTGGGAACCAGAAGCTAAGGAGGCCACAAACATGCACCTCTTCTGCCTGCAGCAATGGAAAACAGAAACTAACTCGAGGCAAGCACAGCGTAGGAGTTGGACCAGTCACACTCCTTAGATCCTGCTGAGGGAGGTGCTCTAAGCAGAGCCACCAGAGCAGTGTAGGTTCAGCCACCTCTCTGCTGCCTGGGCCCCGTCCTGGAGCTTCCACCACAAGCAGCAGGTCCTGGAAAGCAGAGCGCCTGCTGTAAGGAAGTTTGGGGGTGCGCGCGTATGTGTGCGCGCGCGCGCATGTGTTGTGTGTGTGTGTGTGTGTGTGTGTGTGTGTGTGTGTGTGTAAGCTCAAGTTTCCCTCTGTCTCTCAGCCAGAGGAAATGGTTGTTTTTGAGGCTGTTTTTGGTGAGGGGGAGGGCGTAGCCAACTGCAACAAATAGCAGCCCTGCCACAGAGCCAGACACTAACAGGATGTGTTTCCTGATGGGAAAGGCCTGGGGAGACTTCTCAGGCCTGCTCCATCCCCCACCAAACCCCTTCCTGCCTTCCTGTCCCAGAGGAGAAGCCAGGTATGCCAGCTGGGACACTTGGCTCACCTGTCAACTTCTAAGCTTGGTCAGCTGCTGGGCTGCGGAGCTGTGGATGCCACAGATACAATAGGTAGTCAGGATGCTGAGGAACTAGGTGCCCACCCATCCACACATTCTTTCTATGCAGTAGGTACCATGAGCCTGTGTTGTATCAGAGCCCTTCCTTATGGGATTCTGCCTTCAAGTAGGGACTTGAGTGCTGGGAGAGGGTAGAACATAGTTGAGAAGCTCTGCTTAGGGAGGCTATGGCTTGCCAGTGGAAACTCACAAGCCTCAAGGGAACAAGTGTGCCCAGACCCGACAGGGCAGGGGCTCCTTTGAAGAAATGGCTAGGATTGACCTTGGGGGAAGGAGTGGGATTCTGGGCATCTGGGGATGGGGCATCTTGCAGGCCCTGAGACAGAGCACATGTGGGTTCTGGCCAGCCATACTTGCTACTGCTGTGGTGCTATGCCAGTCACTCCTTTGAGGCCAGACAAGAAACTAGGGCTGTATCCCAATGTGCTGTTGTGCTGCTAGGCAAAGCTTAAGCTACTGAAAGCTGGAACAACTCCATTCTTAGAACCTTTCAGTAGGCTACACATTGCAAGAAGGTTTGATGCTCTATGTTCCATCTCCTGAGATGCTGACCCAGGATAGGGTTACCACCCTACCAGGGCTCTGAAGCTACATTAATAGGGACACAGGTGCCATATTCCATCTACACTGTTCTCAAGTTCAGGCACCCAAGATGTTATTCAGATACAAAGAGTTCTCTTGCCAGCTGGGCCCTGGGTAGTTACAGCACAACCTTCTGATCCCTTTCTGTCTTTGTGCACTGCCATGCCGAGCCCTGGTCAGGTGGCTACCCTGAAACTCACCTCCCCTCCCATTTCCTGGGGTCACTATCTTGTTAAGATGTGGCTCTACATGTCCACATGTAAAGTCAGACTTCCCATGCACAAGTTGATATCCCTGAAAGGCCAGAACTCTGTCTCTGACCAGCACTGGGCCAATCTTTGATTGTGAGAAACATCTGTCCATCAATTCCCTGAGGGGATTTATGTACATATTTTAGGGCCTTTCCTACTGGAGGTGGTAATGGATATCCGGCACACTTCTCTCTATTTTTCCTTCTTCAAGGAAGTTGGTATTCTGTCATGTTATTTTGTTCCAGCCTCTTTGTAATCAAGTTCTTGGCTCTAGAAATTTGCCAAACAGTGCAGAGTACCATGGTGTTATTTTCCTTGTGCTTACTCCATGGCTTAGAAGACCCTTGGGTGGGACATCTGCAGTCATTCTGGCACACACACACACACTCCAAGCATATTTAGAGTACAGCATCCCCCAACACTCAACATTCCTAAGCACACAGAGCAGCAGACACCAGTTTTCCCATAAGTTTCCATTAGGAGAGATCAGTTTCCTCCCTAATTAAATCATTATTTAGTCTTTTTTTTTTAATAGAGGGTTTTGCTATGCAGTTCAGGCTAGCTTTGAACTCACTTTGTAGCCCAGACTGGTCTTGAACTTGCAGTAATCTTTCTGCCTCAGCCTCCTGAGTGCTGGGATTGCAGGCATGCATCACCACGCCGGGCTATTTATTTATTTATTTATTTATTTATTTTGGTGCCAGGGATCAACCTCCTTCTTGCCAGGCTGGCACTTATGCTGCTGAGCTATATCCCCAGGCCTTCTTTAGTCTTTTGTGGCTAATTTTCAGTAAGGAACAAGCACAGAGTTTTAAAACCCAGAGGATATAAGACTGTCCCAGATATAGCCCTTGGGCTAATCCACTTATTTTTTTGTACTTGAGGGAGAGATGAGACAGGAGAGGCCAAGGCCTGGCTTCTATTCATAGAGACTAGCCAGAGGTATCCTCATGCATCCCAGGTGGCAGGACCCTTGATGTCCCAATGGTGGCCTCCCTGCACTTCCAAGGGCTCCATCAGTCCTCCAGGTCCCTGTGCTCTTAGTATGGGAGGCTGGGTACAGGACAGCAGTGAATCCAAGAGTAGAATTTAAGTTAGGAAGGACCCTTCTTGGATTATAATGCTGTCCTCAAGAGTATCTGAGACTCTCGTGTGACTACTTGGTACAGGACACACACTCAGCAGACCTGAAGTCAAGCCAGGGGCCTCCAGTCCTCCATGAAGCTCCCTTCCTATCCTTCCTGCTGTTTGTTTGTTTTGGTTGTGCCATGTGGTTTGACTGTGGCTACTCTATATGCATCTTTGCCCATCTGGACAAACAAGGAGCATCACCCAGAAGAGAGAAGCAACAAGGACATTGAGCAGTGGCAAGTATACTGTAGGCAAAACATCAAGTGCGAGTTCTCTAGTTTCCTGCTATCCTGACTCAGGACATGATCAACTGAGCTTCTGCAAAACTTGAGTTCTTCCAGAAACCAGGAACATCTCAAGGCTGTTCCCTCCTCCTCCTCCGCAGCATCTGCTTCTCATTTTAGACGCCTAGGAGCTGATGAAATGCAGATGTGATTGCTTTCCACAGACTGGCTTGGACAACAGGAAATTCTCAAGACTTGGACAGGACTGAGGAGGGGATCTGCTTCTTGGAATGCATGTCAGATGCACAATGCCCAGAACTTCACACTGGAGTTAGAGCTGTTCCATTCTCAGCAAGTTGTGTGGGAAAAGAATGTCAGGAATTATATGGTGGGCTGAGACCATTCTGGGTCAGGAGAAGGCAACTGCTGAGAGTACAGCATGGTTTTGTGGAGGAAGTTTGCAGCTATCTGTTTGGGTCAAAGCCCTTCCAGCAGGTCTGGGCTCAGCTGAAAGAGGGGCATTTCCTTCCCTCTAGTTTATGCACAAGGTCTCAGTCCTGCCCTGGCATTTGAGGGGCCTTTCCAACTCAGTCTGCCTGCCTGGGGGCTGCAGGCTTTCTACTGCAAGCTTTTCAGAACCCTGATTTGATGGAGACTTTCATTGCCAGTGGAGATCAGTGTGTCCAAGTAGCAGGGCATCTCAGTGACATGGATGGATATTTGTCACACACACACAAGGCCAGTGGCATACAGTGACACCAAGCCAAATCTCCAGGCCTTTTGTCTCTCAAATACTGGTGACAACCACAGCTTGCCAGTAAGGGTGCAGGCAAATGCCAATCAGCTCTACTCAGTTCCCTGGTCACTCTGCTTACTTAGGTCTTTTTCTGTGATTGGACACAAATATGAAGCATAAACTGTCACACAAGGCAAAGGAAAGCAGAGAGGCAGAGAGGAAGCCATGCTTGATTCCCTATCTATCACCCTCACAATGGATCCTCAGGAGATAGTTAATAGTAAGTCTTAGCTGAGCATAGTGGCGCACACCTATAGTATTAGCACTTGGGAGACTGAAGCAGGAGTGTCACGGTTTATGTTGGTGGCCCCCAGGCCTCATGCATTTGCATTTTGCATTTGTGATTGGTTCATTGTCTAGCGCTTGTGCTACACCCACCTAGGGTTGGAGCCAGCATACAATGTAATGGCAGGAAGAAGGTGTGTGTGTCTCTCTTGCGGTTTCCACCTTGTGTGTTTGTACCCGCCATGAACTGTGGCCCCGCCATGCTACCCTGCCTTGGAGCCAACTGAGTATGGACTGAAACCTCCAAAAACTGTAAGAAATAAACCTTTCCTTTCCCAACTTTAGACATCAGGTATTTTGTCTCAGCAACAAGTAAAAAGTAACTAAGACAAGGAGGATTGCAATGAGTCTGAGTCTAGCCTGGGCCACATGGTGAGCTTAAAGCCAGCCTGACCTTCAGTACATAGCAAGACCTTGTCTCAAAAAACCAAAATAGTGCTATTGGTTAAATACCTGCACATGTCTCACTTGCTCAGCTTGCACAGCAGGCCTGGGAGGGTAGCCATGAACTCCAGCATACTGACAAACCTAGGGTACCCACAGAAATTCTGTTCTATACATGAACACAAGAGTTTTGTAGAGCCCACCAGAGCTGTGCATGAAACTGAGAATTTCACTTGAGATTCTGAACTCAATACTAGACTCCATGTGCTGTTACTAACTGAGATCTCTCGGACCAGTGATGTCTTGGAGAACCCTTATGTCTTCGGTTGACAGATGTCTCACAAGATCTTAGCTGGGGGCATGGTTTTGTCTGGGCTAGTGAGAGACCATTGGTTTTATACCCACAGCCTTTCCTGAATCCATACACATTCAGCTAGCATCTCAGGATGGAAAAGAAAAACTAGCTTTGGATTTCTGCTTTTTTAAAGAAAAGAGTTTAAATGGTAAAACTAGTATTTTGTGCTTTAAGCACCTTGGTAGCCCTATACATTGACAGGTTGTTGACAGGAAGGTGGAGGACTGGAGTGCTAGACTGAACCCTTATGGGGCCCTGTCTCCTCTCTCTGCAGTGAGCATGTCTGGGAGAACATGGCACGCATGTGTGTGAAGACCCAACGGCTGGACGTTGCAAAAGTGTGCCTAGGGAACATGGGCCATGCCCGTGGGGCTCGAGCACTGCGGGAGGCTGAGCAGGAGCCAGAGCCAGAGGCCAGAGTGGCCATGCTGGCTACACAGTTGGGCATGCTGGTGAGTGGGACACACACTGCCCCAGGAGATGAAAGAAGGTACAAGTTCCCACCACACCCTGAAGCTGATCCTGCAGGAAAAAAATGGCAGATGCTGCAGCACAGACCTTGTGCTGGGGTTTAGGGCAAAGGCTAGGAGAACATGGGGCACAGGCTGGCAGATGATGGGTAGATGTGGTTGCTGGGCTTCTCAGTGCTCTGTTCAGCCATGGGGATGGGGAGGGGGTGAGGGGAGGGACAGTGCTTCTCAGACCAAGGATTGCAAACAGAGACCTCTTAAATTTTAAGCCAGAGGGGGCAGGGCCCTGAGGAAACCCTGAGCCATTGATACTCTCCACTAATTTGTCAGAGATCACTGCATACATCTTTCTTAGTGAGATCCATAGAGGGTGACACACCTCCAGGAGGCATAGGCTGGAGGCACAGCCATAGACCACAGCATCATCTGGCTTCTTGTACATGTGGGCAGTGAGGGACAGACACTCCCACCCCAAGGAGGATGGGGCAGGCTGCCATCTCCACATCCAATGCGGACACTCCCCAGAGGGCCTCATCTATGGAGAAGCACAGGTGTTCCTTGAAGACATGGCAGGGGTCAGGGACTCCCATGAGAAATAGACCCAGGTTCCAACAGAGTCAGACCTCTGTTTCATAGGTCTCACTCTCCAGCCAGGCAACAGGAATGTCATGTAGCTGTGTGGCCCTTGTCTTGAACATGTCAACCTTATGTGTGATGTCCACATGCCCCTGAAGTGTCTATATATCCTTGGTATGTACTGTGTATCTTTCTCAGGAGTTCATGGTAGTATCTTCACAAGTACCATGAGCTTTGAAGTACAGTGGCTGTCACCTTCCCTACTAGAACAGTCTTTCTCCAAAGCCCCATGCCTGTGTTACTATAATGTACCCTTCTCTTTTTAGGAAGATGCAGAGCAACTGTACAAGAAATGTAAGCGTTATGACCTCCTGAACAAGTTCTTCCAGGCCTCTGGCCAATGGCAGAAAGCTGTGGAGGTGGCTGAGCAGTATGACCGTGTGCACCTGCGCACCACCTACTACAACTATGCCAGGCACCTAGAGGCCAATGGTGACTGCAGCCTGGCCCTCAGCTAGTGAGTGGCCATGCAGGGGCTGTTGGGTGGGCCTGGCCACCTGTGCCTCACTGACGTGGCCAGTGTGGTTCTCAGGGTGGCCAGCATCCTCCTCAGTGGGGAGCTGTCTAGGGGACCATGGATTTCAGGGTGAAGCAGAGCCAGAGAGGTAAACAGCCATTCTGCTGCCATATCAGTTGCTGTGGCAGATTGAACTGAAGGCTTCTGCAAGGACACAGGGACTACTTTGTGGAGACTGTGCTTAGATCTACTTCTATAATTTGGATTTCTATGCTGTCCCTCACCATAGCACATAGGCTCCAGAGCCATTGGCCAGGAGCAGTCACTGAAGGCCACTGCCCTGACCTGCTTTTGTGATATGGCCCTTGATTTGTCCATGATGGGTAGGAATGAGGTCCTCTGGTTCTCCTTTACAGCTATGAGAAGTCAGATACCTACCACTTTGAGGTACCCAGGATGCTTGCAGAGGACCTTCAGTCCCTGGAACTCTACATCAATAAGATGAAGGACAAGTAAGTATTCCTAAGGGGGCAGCACTCCACTGGCATGCTGTGGTGCCCAGCGGGGTGCTGCTGTCTGCTTCCTGTGTGAGAATGGCAGGGAGGGAGGGGGTCTTCTTGGTTCCCAGAACTGGTACTCGGACACAGACCTATTCTGGCCCTGGGGTTTTCCCTGCCAGTCTCTTGTATCTCCCTTACCAATCTGAGGGTTAGAAAGGGCATCATTTCCAGTGAGAGGGATACCCTGAAAGAGATCATCCCACAGGACACTGTGGAGGTGGTGGGCCCAGTACTTGGAAAGTCAGGCAGAGATGGATGCTGCACTACACTACTATGAACTGGCTCAGGACTACTTCTCCTTGGTTCGTATTCACTGCTTTCAGGGCAACATTTCAAAGGTAAGCAAATCCTGCAGGACCAATCACCCAATAAAGTGAGGTTGCTGAGTGGAGACCAGGCCTCCTGAGTCCTTTGGATCTTTCCAGGCTTCTGAAATAGCCAATGAGACCAGAAACTGGGCAGCATCCTATCACCTCGCACGACAATACGAGAGCCAGGAGGACGTGAAGCAGGCAGTGCGTTTCTATACACGGGCACAGGCCTTCAACAATGCCATCCGCCTGTGCAAGGTACTTCAGGGCAGCCCTTGGCAGGAGCTAGGGCAGGTGGCGAATGGTACCTGCTGGCCATTTTCAAGGTTTTATTAACAGTGTTTCAAACACAAGGTTGAGGGAATCATACTGCAAACACTTGGGCACCACCACTAGTTTCCACTGCTTACTCCTCACCCTATCTATTCTCCTCCCATCCCTGCTTTTTCCATCTGACATTGTTTGCAGAACACTGAATCATCACTGGATATGTCCACTGTTCAGGGCTCCTGAGACAGTACTAGGCTGGCTTATTGCTCATGAGCTTGCAAATAGGCAGACCCTTCATAAAACTTCTAAAATACCCAAAACATCTTTTATTTCTGGAAAGATTCCTTGTGTCATGTATTTCTTACAGTACTCACAGGACTAAAAGCATCTATACATCTGGTTACAGTCAATAAGACAAAGTGCTCATTCAGAACCACAGTGGCACACATCACCTGGCAACACACCAAAATAAAGGAAGCTGAACTGTCACCTGGGTACATTCACATATTCACCAACATAAGTAGGCTCTAGGTACTGCCCATAGAGACCTGCCTCTTCCCCTACAGGAGAATGGCTTAGATGATCAGCTAATGAACTTGGCCCTGCTGAGCTCCCCTGAAGATATGATAGAGGCAGCCAGATACTATGAGGAGAAGGGTGACCAGATGGATAGAGCAGTCATGCTGTATCACAAGGTAACGAGATCTACAGGCAGTTCCTGTCTGTGGCCCTGGCACGTAAGTAGGGGGAGGGCAACAGGCCTAGCAGAGACAAGGGACGCTTGCCTTTGCCAGGATCAGGAAACCTAGCAGGGTGGATTCTTGGGCCCCTGGGGCTTGAACAGCTACTCAGAGTTTATACTGTCTACAGGCTGGTCACTTCTCCAAGGCCCTGGAGTTGGCCTTTGCCACCCAGCAGTTTGCTGCCCTACAGCTCATAGCAGAAGACCTGGATGAGAAGTCAGACCCTGCCCTTCTATCACGCTGCTCAGACTTCTGCATCAAGCACAAGCAGTTTGAGAAGGCCATGGAGCTGCTGTTGGCTGCCAAGAAGGTGCAGGACTGGCAGATGCAAGTCACACACTTAGGCACCCAGGGTTCACAGTAGGGACACTGTCTCTCTCTTACAGTTTCTTGAGAAGGGCTATGCCTCTTCCCTGTACTAGAGGAGTAGGGCATCTGAGAACAACTTCTGTGTGTGCAGCATACCAACACCATTGAGTGAGGGCAGCCTTGCCACCAACCTTACAAACCTTCCAATCTAACCAGAAAGGTGATCTATGCACATTTCTGTATGCACAATGAAATACACATAACATAAAATTTCCCATCTTAGCTTTTTTATTTTCACCTTTGAAACAGGGTCTATCACCTTGGTTGGCTTCAAACTCCTGGACTCAAGAGATTCTCCTGCCTCAAACTCTCAAGTAGCTAGGACTATAGGTATACACTACCACATCCAGTGTAACCATTTTTTAGGTATATAGTTCAGTAATACATTCACATTATTATCCATAACTTTTTCATGTTGCAAAATGAAACTAAACATTTAACAACTACCCATTCCTCTTCCCCCTAGCTCCTAACAATCCCCACCCACTTTCTCTCTGTCTGTGGATTTGAATCCTGTAGGAAATTCATGTAAGTAGAATTTGGCTTTTTGTCTGGCTGCATTCTCTTGGTTCATGTTCTCCAGGTCCCTCTGCATGGAGCAGGTGTCAGAACTCCATGTCTTCTGAGGCTAGATGCTGTTCCTAAATACACCAACTTGCCCACTCATCACACCTCTGTGTGAGCACTGCCACTGTGAACACACTGTCCTCAGGGCCCTGCCTTTCATTCCTGTGATATTTACCCAGGGGTGGATTCATTGGATCAAATAGTAATTCTGTTTAATTTTTTGAGTAACTGCCAGACCTTCCCCGGAAGCTGCACTGTTTCATGTCCCTACCAGCAGTGTAGAAAGCTTCCAGTTTCTCCAGAGGCTCACCAACACATAGTCTATCTTATTTTAAAAGTAGCCAATCCAATGGGTGTGCACATTTGCTCATTTTTTTTACATAAAATTTCTCCTTGATAGAAATCTGGTGGACACATGGAAAGAGTTAAAACCATTCAAGATCAGCCTCAGCATATTGAAAGCTCTTTTGTTCTGCAGCCAGTAGTAGGTGGGCAGTTTTGTTCCCTACTACTAACAAAAGAATTTTTGCATTAGTGAGAAGTCATGCACCATGTTTCTGTTTAGAAAGACCCATAAAGCACACATTAAGGTCCTCCAGATAGCCTGCTAACTTCATCCAGCCCCAGAAAGATAAAAGGGGCCCGCTAACTGGGTACACAGACTCTTGGTTCACCGAGAAAACTTGAGTAACTCAGAATAATCCAGAAAAACCTGGTAAACAATAAGAGACTGCAGAAACTCCCAAACAATGAAAGATATTATATAAAACCTAAGACAGCTGGATTCTGGTACAGAAACAAGTATCTAGGTCATGAGATACCTTAGGAATCCAGAACTGTCAGAACTGACCATTCCTCATGTGATAAAGGGAACTGCACTGTAGTGGGGGAAGCCAGGCCACCCATGCATAGTTGGTTCCCCTCTGTAGCCATTTGGGAAAAGCAGAGTTAATTCTCTGCTTACCTCCTGCACCACAGCAAATCCTAGTAAGTAGTGCAGTGCAGCAGCAAAGCAAAAGTTCCTTGTACAGCATCTTGGATAGTCTTGACGGAGTAAAAGACTTTTCTAAGTGTGAGTTAAAGCCCACAGACCATAGTAGGGAAGGCTTACTGAGTCAACAAAACACAAATGTGCAAATAGCACTCAGGAGACTGAGGCAGGAAGATTGTGAATTTTAGGTCACCCTCAGCTACATAGCAAAACCCTATTTAAAACAAAAAAGTGAAAATACCTCATGGAAATAAAAACACCTTAAACAGAGCAAAAACAAATTGTAAAATGGGACAATTTTTTTTTTAACCTAAATCCCAAAAGGTGAACTTAGGTTTTTTTTTTTTTTTTTTGTACCAGGGATCAAACTCATGACCTCAAGCTTGCCAGGCAGGCGCTTACGCTGCTGAGCTAAATCCCAGGCCCCAACTTAGTATTTCTTACATGCTTACTAAGATAAAATTTACCAACAAGTCAAAAGGGTAGAGAACTCTCTAAAAGGAAATGCTGATGGTTCTTGAACATAAAATATTTAGCTTTATTCATAATAAGAAAAATACAGATCAAAAGTCAAGGAGAAGCCAGGCATGATGCCACATGCCTATCATCCCAGCCAAACAGCTGAAGGAGGAGGTTCACAAGTTTGAGGCCAGCTTGGGCAACTTAGCAAAACTCTGTCTCAAAAGAAAATTTCTTTTATTTATTTTTTTTATTTTTTTGGTGCTGGGGATAGAACTCATGACCTTGCGCTTGCCAAGCAGGCACTTAAGCCACTGAGCTAAATCCCTGGCCCAAAAGAAAAAATTTAAAAAGGAATGGGGCTACAGCTCAGTTTGAAAGCCCTAGGTTTAATCCCTAGTACTGAAAAAAACATTTTCAGGAATTGGTCCAGTAGGTGACTAGTTGAGGAATCCCATGAGAGTGGGGAAACACATACCCAGCACTGCTGCAGGATATATCAGGTAGCACCCACCACAAGTGATGTTTTTTGTTAGCTCTTTTACCTAACAGTCTCTTTTCTTAGATATGCATCTTTCCCGTTTGTTTTGTCATGCTAAGGACCTAGCCTCACAAGGGCCCATGGTAGGAACATTCTGTACTCCAAACTATATCCCCAGCCGCAAAATCCCTCTCCACTGACACTGTGATTTAGGTGCGCACAGGGCATGTTCCACATAAGCATTTATAACAGCGAAAGATGACAACCTCTCTATTCATCAATAGGAGGAGATAAATACTCAGTGGTTCTTTAGTATCATGGAATAACTATGGAGCAGTCAGAAGGTCCATGTAATAACAAGGGAGTGACCTCTAAGAAGTCTTTACCAAGACATCCCTAAGAACATAAATTTTTCTAGGCATAGAGGCACATATCCTGTAATCTCAACTATTCAGAACACTAACACAGAAGGTCTACAAATTAAAGGCCAGCTTGGGCAACTTAGCAGGATCTTGTCTCAAAAATCTAAAAGGGGAAAGGGGATATAGATTAGTGATAGACCACTTGCCCAGCATGTTTGAGACCCTGGGTTCAGTCTCCATACCTAAAAACAAAATAAAATTAGATAGATAAATTTTTTAAAAGTACTTTGGATTAAACCTAGAGCCTTTGCACTGAGCTATATTTTTGTTTTTTAATTACAGAAATAGGACCTCATTAAGGCATTAAGATATATATTCTTAAAAGTGGTTATAAAAAATTGCCAGTTTCTTGTTTTTTTTCCTATTTGCCATTCTTTCCTAGAGTCTTCAAAAAAAAATTTTTTTTCCCCCCAAATCCATTTTATTTTAAGGAGAAAAAACCTAAAAAGTTCAAAACATCACTCAGGGCAACAGTGGTACATACATTGCACATTGTCATCCTCATACATTCTTCTGTGATCTACAGTGTCAGGGCGCATGAGCGAGACTTTTATCCTAGTGAACAGGAAGTATCCTTGTCCCTCACACAGCTGCCCCAGCTGCAGACTGTGGCCCCTGTATAGTCCTAGAATTTGACTTCCTCTGAAGGGTAGCAGATGGGACCTTGACTACCTCAGCAGCCTACATTAACATATTCCTCTGTTTTCTGGCACTCTTGCAGTATCATGAGGCTCTGCAGCTATGCCTGGAGCAGAACATGACCATCACTGAGGAGATGGCAGAGAAGATGACTGTGCCCAAAGACTCTAAGGTCCTGTCTGAGGAGTCCCGGCGTGAGTTGCTGGAACAGATTGCCAACTGCTGCATGCACCAAGGCAACTACCATCTGGCCACCAAGAAGTACACACAGGCTGGGAACAAACTAAAGGTGAGGGCATCCATACCTTATATGCTTCTCCCTTGGCCTCTATGATGAGCCCAGGCAAGAGTGAGCCTACTGATCAGGGCTTTGGAGGGAGCCCATGGGGAGTGTGATATACAGGCCTCTTGTCTGCTCTTCTGGCGAAGTGAAGTATGCAGCACCATGTGTAGCAGTCATTTTATTTGCAGCAGCCAGTTGAACTTCCATTCTGCTGGAGCTCTTCAGGTCCACCCCTGCTCTCCTGACATGGCTGTTTCTCTGCCTAGGCCATGAGAGCACTGCTCAAGTCTGGAGACACAGAGAAAATTGTATTCTTTGCGGGTGTCTCAAGGCAGAAGGAAATCTACATCATGGCTGCCAACTACCTGCAGTCCCTGGATTGGCGGAAGGAGCCAGAAATCATGAAGAACATAATCAGCTTCTATACCAAGGGGCGGGCCTTGGACCTCTTGGCTGGTTTCTATGATGCCTGTGCCCAGGTATGGACCCTTGTGGGGATTCTATCAGGGCCTTGGGTGGGAAGGATGGTGCCCCATCTCCCGACCCTGGCCTGATGGGTCTCCTCGGCACAGGTGGAGATTGATGAATACCAGAACTACGACAAGGCCCATGGGGCACTGACTGAGGCCTACAAGTGCCTGGCCAAGGCCAAGGCCAAGAGTCCCCTAGATCAAGAGACGAAGCTGGCCCAGCTGCAGAACAAGATGATGCTGGTGAAAAGGTTCATCCAGGCCCGAAGGTGTGTGCCCACAGTGCAGCATGGAGGGCAGTGGCAGACTTGTCCAGGGACCCTCTCTGTGCTCGCCCTATGACTCTCCGCTCTCTTTCATCAGGGATTTTTGTGTTGACTGCAAGAGGCCAGACCAAGTTTTTGTTTCCAGTAGATATTTTTAGAATATTACAGCTTAGGGCCCTCACTGTGGCCTGAAACACATCTGACATTCTGGGGGATGCTCCCTTGGAGCCTGGGCACAATCTTGGGAAGACTTTCACAAATACCGAGATAACTGAGATGTAGTATAGGAGGGGAGGAGGAAGACTTGGGACAGGTTTGTCTGAGAGGAGACTTGGACTTCCATCAGGCATGCAGGGGTCAGACAGAATCATCTCGACAGGGCCCATTGTGTAGCACAGTGTGGTACAGACCCTAGGGACCTCTCCAGCAACTGCCTGGCTGCATATGAAAAGGAGGGGCCCAGGCAGGCCACACATTGTCTCCACTTTTTTTTTAATAGGATACTATTGTGCAGGTTGTTTTTTTTTTTTTTTTTGAGTTGTTGTTGTTTTGTTTGGTTTTTTTGCTGCTTGTTTTTTGAGACAGGGTCTCCCTATGTAATTCACGCTGGCCTTGAAACTCACTATGCTGTCTAGGTTGGCCTCAAACTCATGGTTACCTTTCTGCCTCAGCTTCCCAAATGCTAGGATTAAAGGAGTGTGCACCATGCCCAGCCCAATACTCTCATTTTTTGCTCACTGGTAATTGAACTTTTCAAAGAGGCCAGCATGTGATCACCATGACCTAAGCAAACAGCTGCATCTATGGGCCACCTAAGCTCATCTTTTGCCCAAACCAGTATTTTTCTACAGCTTTCTGAAGGAGTTCCAAAACTGCTGGGCATTGTGGCACACACCTGTCATCCTCAAGAGGCAAAGGCAGGAGGATCGCTGTGAATTCAAGGCCAGACTGCACTTCAGTGCAAGACCCGGTTTTTGTTTTTTCCCTTACAGGGTTTCACTGTCACTAAGTTGCCTAATAGGCTTGAATTTGCAATCATCCTGCCAGTCTCCCAGAGTTCAAGGATTATAGGCATGCACCACCACACTTGGTTTTTTTTTTTTTTTAAACAGTATTTGGAATTAATCCTAGGCCCTTTGCACTGAGCTACATGCTGAGCCTATTTTTTGTTTTTTAGAGACAAGATTTCATTAAGGCATTAAATTGCCCAGGCTGGGTTTGAATTTGTGGTCTTCCTGTCTCAGCCTCCAAGAGTGCTAAGATTATAGGCGTGAGCCGGGCGTGGTGGCTCACACCTGTAATCCCAGCACTTGGGAGACTGAGGCAGGAGGATCGTTGCGAGTTTGAGACCAGCCTGGGCTACAAAGTGAGCTCAAGGCCAGCCTGAACTGCATAGAGAGACCCTGTCTCAAAAAGACAAAAAAAAAAAAAAAATTATAGGTGTGAATCACTGCACCCACCTGAAAAGGCTCCCTGGAGGAGAATCTGGTCATCTGCGTCTAATAGATGTCTACCCTGCCCGGCCTGCAGGAAACAGCCCAATGGATGGAAAGCAGATGTTGAGGGTCAAAATGAGAAGCTTGTCAGTGGTCAGAGGGCAGGCCAGGCTCCTGCTTGGAATAGCTGAGGCAGCATGGCTAGATGGGACCTGACTAGCTCAGCCACAGATGCTGTGCCTCATAATATGTGCTGGTCTGTGTTCTGTGTATTTGTTAAATGAATGAACAAATTAACTGAGTTAATGAATTAACTAGTTAATAATTAATTCACAGGCATTACTTTCACAAAAATCTTCAGTAAATCCCTAGAGCTGCTGTTGCAGGACAATACTGTTTGCCTCTGGCAAACATGTTTCTTTCCTCCTGCAGGACCTACACGGAGGACCCCAAGGAATCCATCAGGCAATGTGAGCTACTCCTGGAGGAGACAGATCTGGACAGCACCATCCGCATTGGGGATGTCTATGGCTTCTTAGTGGAGCGCTATGTGCAGATGGAGGAGTACCAGGTGGTAAGAACACTGCTGTCCTGGGGCCTCAGTCCCTGTGCCTGAAGGCTCAAACTTGGGTGTCAGCAAAGACTATCAGCTACTGTTTCTTTGATGTTAATTATCTCCCACACACCTATGTCTGAATGACTAGTTTGTCCTGTAATTATTTTTACCAAAAAAAAAAAAAAAAGTGGGCTGGGGAAATTTAGCTCAGTGGCATAAGCGCCTGCCTGGCAAGTACAAGGTCATGAGTTGGATCCCCAGTACTGCCAAAAAAAAAAAAAAAAAAAAATCCACATGAAAGTAATTCAGCTTACAACTTGCCCCAGTGTTCATCACTGTTGTCTGCATTTGTGTGATGGTTTTTGTTAGCCATCCTAGTGAGAGTGGTATTTTGAGGCCTCATACATTCTAAGCAATGCTCTCCCACTGAGCTATACCTCTAGCCCTTTAACTTAAGACAAAATTTTCTAAAGACAGGATTTTCTAAGTTGCCCAGGCTGATCTCAGACTTGCCTCAGGTTCCCATGTAGCTAAGATTACAGGTGTGCACCACCTCATTGTGGCTTTAATTTCCACTTCATTGATGACTTATTTTGAGCATCTTCTGATGTGCTTAACACCCATATCTTCTTTTGTGAAGTATTCAAACCTTTCCATCATTTTGGGGTTTTTTACATTATAGATACATTTCTTCTACCAAATACATGATTTGCAAATATTTCTTCCTAGAATATTTCATTGCGCGTTCAAGACCAGCCTGGGCTACAAAGTGAGCTCAAGGCCAGCCTGAACTGCATAGTGAGATCAAAAAGACAAAAAAATGGTCTGTTTCTGTTCCTTCTATTTTCCCCTCCTGAAATCACAGCTACTTTGTATCTGGTATCCCCTAGTTCAACTCCCATTCTTCCCTTTCACCCACTATTTTATTTTTCATGTTGGGTAGTTTCATAGTCCATCTTTTTTTTTTTTGGTACCAGGGATCAAACTCATGACCTCACCCTTGCCAGGCAGGTGCTTATGCCACTGAGCTAAATCCCTGGCCCTCATATTCCATTTCTTCAGATTTGCACTTTTTCCTTCCACTGTTAATGCTAATGTTAATGCCATCCAATTTTTCACTTCAGACTTTATCATTTTCATCATCTCTCATCTGATTTGGCATTTTTCCAATTGAGGAGATACACAAGCTGGGCCTGTGTTCAAGCATGCACAGGCCTTTCCAACTAGAGGTGCTTTTCTCACCTCCCAGTCAGTTCACTCTTCTCTCCTTCCCAGTGTTAGTCCTCCTTGAATTCTGCTGTTAGAAAGACTTTAGGCCCTCCTCAGCTTCTGCTGCAATTGGCCCACTCTATCCTAAGCTCCTTTGACCTGTGTTTCCTTTGACACCTGGTAGTGTTAGCAGCCTGTAAAATGTCCAGGGAAATCTCTTCCAAAACAGTGTGAGACTTGTGCAGGCTCATTTATCTGTCTTACCAACCCTGGCAAAAATCTGAAGAGGAGAGCTGGGCATGGTGGCTCATGCCTGTAATCCTAGCACTCCGGAGGCTGAGGCAGGAGGATCATTGTGAGTTTGAGACCAGCCAGGGCTACAAAGCAAGCTTAAAGCCAGGCTGAACTGCACAGTGAGACCCTGTCTCAAAAAGACAAAAAAAATAATCTGAAGATGGTTTGATGGCTCGATGTTGCAAATATCTGCCATCTTTAGTGATACCTATCTAAAACAAAATTATTCTAAGAGTTTTACCATCATTAAGAAATACTAAGATCTAACAATTATTCCTTAAAAAAAATTTTTTTTATGATGCTTAAAACATTCTGCTGGGTGTGGTGACACATTCCCACAATCCCAGCAGTCGGGAAGCTGAGGCAGGAGGATCGTTGAGAGTTCAAGACCAGCCTGGGCTACAAAGTGAGCTCAAGACCAGCCTGAACTGCATAGTGAGATCAAAAAGACCAAAAAAAATTTCAGTCACATTCTAAATTCTTAGGTCCCATTCCTCCCTCTGTATTTGTGTGTGGTCCTCCTTGAGGATGAACGGGTGTGAGCATGTTTTTCTGCAGGAGACCAGTCTCATCCTGCCTCAGGACCCACTTAGCTGCTCTGAATATCATCCCTGAGCCCTCCTATGTATTCCCACTGGCAAAACCAGAGAAAATCTCACAGCAAAACCATTTATGGTTCCATAGTTTACTGGCCTCAGATCAAGAGCCATTCATAAACTTGATGCTTGATTAAAATAACCAAGACGAATCATTACTACTACTGCTTACCCTCCATTCTAACAAGCCCATGTTCAGACCAGAGAAAAACACAGAATCCACTTTTCCCTTAGTAGGTCTCTGTGCAAGCCAAAGGTGAGCAGGTTCTAGAAAGAACACGGCTCTAGGACTCAAACCAGGGGCTTGCCTACTGGCTGCCAAAAGACTCTCAATGGATCCAGTTTTTGCCATTCATATTGATCACAGCTTAGTGTTAACCATTCAGAATCTGAAACATGCTATCCTGGTATACCAGTCCCCTTATAAATACCAGGAAGCCTCAGACCACTGAACCCATGAGCCCTTTAGAAGGAAAGCATACTTCTTCTTCTTGATCCTGTGGTGAAGAGCTGGGTACTTCATGTTTAGGAAACTAGGTTACAGTGAACAAAAATGATGGCTCCATTAGTTCTCATGTAGACTAAACATGAGAACCATGTGGTTGTCATGTCTGCTGAACCCCCCCAAATAACCACTGTCACCTCTGCTCTAGGCCTATCGGTACCTAGAAGAGATGCGAAAGAAACTCCCTTCCACCAACATGTCATATTACATAGATCAGCGAACCATGGACACCGTATACCGGGCCCTGGGCCTCCCTCTGCCACGCATGCTGCCTGAGCAGACCCACCACAACAGCACAGAGGACCACGAGGAGGTGGTGGAAGAGGTAGACAATGATCCCTGAGGGACTTCGGCTCTGGCTACCTGGCCTGTGTCCTGCTACTGCTGGGAAAGTTGCTTTTGGAGTGTTCCAGGCACCAGTAGTAGCAGAGGCAGTTATTTTGTTGAAAACCTTCATTTCTGTATTGTTACATGTAAGCAGGACTAGAGGAACACGAGGGAGTACTGTCTCATCACCATGTACAAAAAAAGACTACCCTATATTTTAAACCATCCCTCCAGTACTCCTGCCTCTTGTAGCTAAGTGGCTTCCATGGATTTCTGGTTCACTTCTTTTGAGGGGCCTTGGATTCCTCTTTTCCACATTTTCCCAACTAAAGACTATATAGAGCCTAAGAAAATTCTAGAACTTCACAAATAAGGCTGTACCCACAAGCTTGGTGACACCTGTTATTGCTAACTACACATGAGGCTACTTGACAGTTCCTAGCAGGGACCACTATTGCCAGGCCCAAACCTTGACAGCTGTGGCTTTTGGTCACCAGAATGGGAAACAAGAACACTAAGTCCCACCCATTGGCTGCTGACACTCCTGTGTAACTCCAATAAAGCCTATTTTCTGAGACCTGTGTCCTTCCCCACCACACCTGAGTCCACATAGAAGCTGAGCCCTCCACCCAATGAGAACCACAAAGCAGGGCTTCATGACACTGCTGCCCTATTTATTCTCCTAGGTACCCAATGATGAGAAGTCCACAAGAAAGCCAAACCTGCTCTGCTGGTCTGGCACCTTTGTATGAGGGTGCTGGGGGCTCTGAACAACTGCCTCCTCTACTCCATTCTGGAGCTCCCACTGGCTCTACCCTTGGGAGGACGTTTTCTCAGCCTGGTACCCCCAGCCCAGCTCCAGTCCAGCATTCTGGCTACCCCATCATGTGGCAGGTGGTGTGAGGCCTTGCCAGGCTATGGGCAGCTCTAGAGTGGGGTGCAGGCCTTTCTACATGGGCACACAGTACCCCATCACTGTCCAGACCTGGCTATGTTGCATAGCCGAAAGGCTGTCCCAGTTCTACTCCTTGGACCCTCTGTCTTCCTCATGGCAGTGATCCATCTGGGCCTTGGATGGTAGGAAACCTCAAGGGCTATTGAGTGAGGGGAAGAAGCTTGTCCTTGAGTCTCTCCAAAAGCAGCAGAGTCCTCACTGCCTGCTCCCTGCAGTCTTCATCCACATCCTTCTCAGCAACATCTGCCAAGATAAGAATGAGAAGCAAAAGAGTAGTGCTGCAGGTATTCTGTGTCACCTGTTCTTTCACTGAGGCCGATGTGGTTTTTCCCTCACACCTAGCTCTACTGTGTCCCTCCATGGGCCTTGTTTTTGTTTGTTTGTTTCTTTTTTTTTTTTTTTTTTCTTTTTGAGACAGGGTCTCTCTATGCAGTTCGGGCAGGACTTGAGCTCACTTTGTAGCCCAGGCTGGTCTCGAACTCACAATGATCCTCCTGCCTCAGTCTCCCAAGTGCTGGCATTACAGGCGTGAGTCATGAGCCTTGTGATTGGCCAAGTGATATAGATGCCTCCATCAAGAAGGAGGAGCCCAGCAATAGGCAGGTCACATGGCCAGCCTACAAGTCTGCTGGTAAAGTTGGTGCTGATGACTCCACCAATCAAGCCTCAGATAAGCACATGAAAGAGGGGCCAGAGCCTATGCAAGAGCTTGGAACTCACCCTCCAGCACCTCCTCTGCAGGCTGTGATCACAGAGGCAAAGCCCTAAGGATTTTTTTTTTTTTTTTTGTACCAGCGATCAAACTCATGACCTTGTGCTTGCCAGGCAGGTACTTACACCACTGAGCCAACTCCCCAGCCCTGAGCCCTAAGGATCTCACAAGGGCCCCATCTGCCACCCAGCAATCATACATTAACCACCTGGCTTCCAAAGGCCTGATGAAAAGGGGTCTTGGGGTTTGGAATCACAATCTGCCCCATGGCTCTTGGAGGATGGAACTGCCATTCAAGGACCCTCATCATGGTCTCAGTCCTGGGACCCTGGAGAGCCACCAGCAAGCTGTACTGGGACAATTACTTCCAAGACCAGAATGAAACTGCAATTAAAGCAAGACCCTTTCACAATGGTCATTTGTACCTAATGGTGGTGCTGCCCTGATCCTGGACCTTCAGGTCTAATATCCTACTAGGGTTCCCATGGTAGTCATGGAGGTGAAAAGTGGGCTGCCCATGGGCCTAACTCAAGAACTTAGAGGGAAGGGCCATAGTGTCTACAGCTGACTTTGACAAAGAATTATGTCTGAGGGCAAGGGAAGAGACATGGCAAAACACTGAATCTGAAAGTTTCTGGCATTCTATCCACATCACTTTTCTGGGTTTGGGATTCATCTGAGGGATCCCTGCAGGATTCCCCAAAGCACCATGACAATGATGGCCCACACACACACTACATAGGCCATCATACTTCTCAGCACAAGCAAAAGAGGCACACCTATTCAGACTAGTTGGCCCACACCTAGACTGCTCTAGCTACTTCACATGCCCTGATGACCTTCTGCACCTGCTGACACAGCCTGGGCCAACACTCACCTGCCAGCCAGGACCTGGCTTCCAGCAGCTCATCAGACAGGTCTGCCAGCAGTCGCTCAGCAGGTACACTGAGGAGGATGGAAGATACTGCAGACAGGAGGCCCCTGCGCACATAGCTACCAAGCAAGAAATGGGAAAGGTGAGGTGTAGCTTTGGGGATGGAGCTGCAAACTAGCACTGTTGGAACCACAGGAACAGCACCCTGGATCAAGGAGACCCACCACCCCTCCAAGTCTTGCAAACCACCAGCACAGGAATAAGTGTGCACTTCTGGCCACTGGGCCCACTTCCTGTTTAGAAAGGACCAGGCCAAGCTGGAGATCCCACCCTGCCCTTACCCCTACAGGCCACTCACGTGTCAACGTGGAACCTTAGGGCCCACACAAATTCCAGCAAGGCCTTGCCCATGGACACAGCTACCTGAAAATCAGCAGAGAGATAGGTAGGCAACATGTCTACAATGCTTGTTACCCACACTTGGCACCCAACAGTTATGCTTCTGTGGTTTGGTGGCCATAGGGCTTGGGCTCATCTGAGCTAAGGGTAGTGTTTGATGTCCTGTGGGGAATCCCACAAGCCTGTCACCAGGGTCCAGGTGAGGGGAGGATGAGCTCTGGGTATGTAGTGCTTTATGCCTATGACCTTGGTCATCCCCCACCTTACCCCTGCTAGAACTGGCCACAGCAAGCTCAAGCCCTATTGTATGAACACTCAAGGTAGTACCCACACTTCACTACTGTGATTGCAACATGGCAGGGCCTTCAGCTCCCACATCCCAACTCACTGTGGTATTAACAGCCAGGTACATCAAGGCTCCCAAAGTGTGAGTCAGTCTTCCAAGAACCAGCTGGTCCTCTCCCAAGAGATCAAAGGTCACCAGAGGCCTACAACACCGAATCAAGGAAACACTATAGCCCTAGTACATCAGGGCTGGCTGCCTAACCTCTCAAGCTTCCAAGGGAGACCCTAGGGCTCTGGAAGCCCTCCTATAGTTACTATCTTGGCCCCAAACTGCACCAGAAGGGCCACAAAGAGAAGGCTTTTGGATCCCAAGTCAGGAATGCACCTTTCTCTACCATGGCCTGCCAGCAGAGGAGCCCAGCTCTGCCTTCCCAGGTAGGAAGAAGGTGAACCACTGGGAGCACACAAGTCACAGCACTGACTGCCACTCATGACAAACCCAAAATCTAGGAATGCAGACAGACCAAGGCCCTTCCAAAAAGTTCAATGACAAAGGGAAATTTTCAGAAAATTTTATGTCATTTAACTTAAGCTTTATAAACAATACATTTCTGCCCAAAATCCCACCTTAGATTTCATCCTGCAATTCCACCTGTCCATAGAGTTATGACAAAGTCTCCAGAAAGTACTCTGACCTGTCAAAGTGTTGAATGAGGGGGAAGAAGAAGTAGCCAGCCACAGAGTTGAATTCGTTGGGGCCACTTGCCGGCTCTCGCCGAGGAAAGCCCTGCCAAACACACATACATGCACTCAAAGGTTTGAGGCCCCACACACCCTTTGCAGGTCAAAGTTGCATAGGACAGAACTTGTGCTGGCTTCCCAATCTTGTGCACCATGGCCCTGAGCAGAGAGCAGTAGGACTCAGGCTGCTGCAACCATGAAGCTGCTTGGGACCTGGAACAGGGAATCCAGATCCTGTTCCTGTAACATTCAGGATGGACAGTCCTCATGGTAGGCTGTTCTGGGTGCTGTGGGATGTTGAGCAGCCTCTTGGCCTCTGCCCCACTCGCACAGCCAAATAGTCTCCAGATACTTCCTAACATCGCAAGATAGGGCAAGACCACCATGGTTGCCAAGTGTGGTGGTATAAGTCTGTAACTCTAGCACTAGGAAGGCTGAGACAGGAGGTTTGCCACAAGTTTGAAGCCAGCCTGGGCTACAAAGTGAGTTGAAGGCCAACCCAAACTACATACAAGACCCTGTCTCAAAAAAAAAAAAAAAGACTACTATGATTGGGTACCCTTGTTGAGCTACCCACCAGCTCATCAGTTTCTGACCTATCACTCCTGGGACCTTTTTCCTTCCATGCTCATTTTAAACCACAATGGTCTAACTAGCCTGTTTGTACCATAAACGCTCACTCCTTAGAGAACCAACAATGGCGCCATCCCTAAATTTCAATCCAGCCACCATCTCAGTGAAGACATGGCCTGTAGGATATGACTACGCACTTGCCACCCCATGACCTCACACCTGCAACAGCCCTGGGACCAGGGTCCCAGCTGACCTTGGAAAACCGCCGGGTCTTGCTTCTGATTCTCTCTTCCACAACCACTCGCCAGCCAGAACCTGCATTGTGGTCAGGCTGACAGGCAGCCAGGGCTGGCAAGCGCAGGCTTCCAGAACCACAGGACACTTGCTGGAGATCCCTCTTAAGATACCCTGGCCGAGATAGCTCCTGGGCTGCTAGTGTCAGGACCTAGAGGAGAGGAAGGACCCAGGGCAGTGTCACAACTCTAAGAATTATCTAAAAAGTTATCAGCCAAGTGACCACAGAACTCCCAGATCAACAGCAGTGCCCAGCATCCTAGGAGATTGCCAAGTGTCCCTGAAGCTCTGTATTCTACTGGGCAGGTAGGCTAGGAGCTCTTTCAAGACTAGTGTACCATCTTTCCTAAATCTCACACAGTTTTGAAACCCAGAACCTCCCAAAAACTCAGCCCCTCCTCCCAAGAACTCAGCCTCACATAAAAACAAATGAGGCACTGATACATGCTTCATGTGGAAGAACTTAAATACATAACAGCAGTAAGTTCAAGACCAGCCTGAGCTACAAAGTGAGCCCAAGATCAGCCTGAACTGCATAGTGAGACCCTGTCTCAAAAGGACACATGGACACACACACACACACACACCAAGACAGCAAAGGAAGTCAGTCACAAAGAGTCACCTAACATATGACTTCATTTATATGAAATATTCAGAACAATCAAGTCCATAGACAGGAAACAGCATGGTGGGTGACAGGCTGAGGAGACAACAGAATGAGGGTAGTGAGAGATTGCTGGGAGGATGGCAATACTGCAAAACTAGGGGAGCCCCAGGAGTGGTGGCACATGCTTAAGTTCTCAACTCTTGAGAGGCTGAGGCAAGAGGATCATGAGTTCAAGGCCAGACCAGGCTACAAGACTGGCTTGAACTACAAAACAGAACCATGTCTTAAAAGACCAAAAACAAACTAGACAGAGAAGTGGTACACAATGCTATCAATGTGCTGACCATCACTGTATTGTTTACTGCGAGGTGGTACCTTCTTGGTGTTTTCTTAAGTAGTAAAACATAAAATTTACAACTTTTTTTTTTTTTTTTTTGCGACAGGGTCTCACTATATAGTTCAGGGTGGCCTTGAATTCATGACCATCTTTCTCCCAAGTGCTGGGATTATAGTCATGCATCACCATGTCCAGCCATTTGAACCATTCTTCAGTATATAGCTCAATGGCATTAAGCACATTCAAGAGCATTTATCACCATCCATCTAAAGAACTTTTCTGTCTTCTCATGTGGAAGTTCATTAAACACTGATCGCAGGCCCTAGCAACCACCCTTCTGCCTGGCAACCCTGGATAGTTCACAAGTGTGCATCACCCCATGTCCTAACACACTAGCTTTAACATGTTAAGGTTCATCCATGTTGTAACATGTGTCACTTTTACCGTTTTTTGTAACTAGATAATGTTCAGCTATATGGAGACCTTTTTGTTTTTGGTTTTTGAGACAGGATCTCACTATGTAGTTCAGGCTGGCTTTGAATTCACCATGTAACCCAGGCTGCCCTCAAACTTGAAATGCTGGGATTATAGGTGTGTGCTATCACACCTGGCTTGTATATCTTTAAATGGTGAATTTTATAGTGAATAAGATACATTAATAAAACTGTTATTTAAAATGAAGAACTCAGTAACTGCACTGGAGAACATGGGCTCTGCTCAAAGCTGCCCAGGGCTTTTGGCTCCAAAGAAGCATGAGGAGGGCCTTAGTTACAGTCCCTGTATATTCTTTTTTTGTTTTTTGTTTTTTTTTTAGGTAGGTTTTACCTTTATTTACTTACTTATTTATTTTTGGTGCTGAGAATCATCAGGACTTTCTGCTTGCCTAGGCAGGCACTTTGCCACTGAGCTAAATGCCTGGCTGTCCTTGGAGATTCTTGACCTCCACCACTTAAGCCTCAAACCATAACTGAGGGTGCCACATCCACATCCCTTACTTTTCTACTGTAATTTTTTACTTCAGCATAATAGTGGTCAGCTGTGCATCTTACTATCTTTCCCCGAGGGATACAGAAGCAATCTTTGTGTTTACCCACTTGGTATGAGGAAAGACAAAGTGTGTACATGTGTGCAAAACTGTCAAGCCAAGATTTACACATATATTATCCTCTGTGGAACAGTTTTTACATGTTTACCTGAGCATCAGGGTCTAATAGAACCACACAACTCCAGGATTTGTTAAGGTAGCTTGGGCCTGACAGGGGAGACAGGTGCCCAGGGCACTTACATCCAGGATATCCATGCGCTGCCGCAGGCTGTAGTTCAGAGCATAAAACTGTGAGGTCAGATACTCAGCCACCTGAGCATAGCAAAGGAGAGGTTACTGTAGACCAGGACCCCAGATGACCTCCAAGTACCACATGGCTAACCTAGGCACAAAATTGGGCCATTTGCACTGGGACTCACCCGAACTGGGTCCATGACCGTGATGGCTACCAGGGCTCTTTGGCGCAGTCCTTCAAATCCTGACACACAGGTCCTCTCCTCCAGGTGCAGCAGTACCTTGGCCAGCTCTACACTTACCTGTACTCGGGTCAAGGATCAAAGTACCCTCAGGCTCTGGCTACCCAACTGAGAGGCCCCACTGCTGCTGTCAACTCAGAGCTCAAGCTGCACACTTGCCAGCCCACACCAGCAGAGACTCTAGGTCACAAGCCTCCCAAGGGACACAGCAGCCAGTCAAGTGCTCCACCCTTACATGACCCAGGATGGCACAGGGAACTTTCTACCATAGAACTGTCTAACCTTCCCTGTTCCCTGACAACCCCACACTGCTCACCTCTCGAGTGGCCTTGGGGCTCCTGCACACCAGGCTCTCAAGGGCCTGCAGGGCTGCCTCCCAACGCTCCATATCCTCAGATGATGTCAACACTATCAAGAACCCACACAGGCTCCAGTCAGAATCAGTCCTGAGCCTGAGCAGGAGAAGCTGGGAGGCCCAGGATGTCGGGACAAGGACTAGCAGATGGCTCCAGAACAAGATGAAGACAGGGCTCAGGCACCTTTAGAGATCTGCCATGCCATCCCAATAAGGCCCACCTTCTATGCAATCCCGGATATACAACGGTGCCTTAGTGCTCTTCAACTCTTTGTCCCCTGACATGTCATAGGGGATAAACTCATCGTCACTGTAACAAAAGAAGACAGGCACTGGAACCACTCACCTTAGTGGCAGAAAGCTCAGCCTCCATGCCCCTTCAACTTGTCCTTCCTTGAGAGCACATCCTAATAATGCCAGACACTGATATTCTCACAGCCCCAAGCTGTGGGAACACTTTCTGGGGATAGCAGGGAACAGGATGTGAGGACATAGGCAGTGCAGAACCCCCACAGGTGCTTTTTATTGTGCTGACTTGTCTAGAATCCCCTACCACACAGGCATAGGGCCACCCCTCAGTCACCATTTGAACTCAGAAGAGATCAGAAAAGCCCTGCCCTACCTGTCCAGGTCTGAGTCAGAGCCCTGTGGCCTAACTTTGGGAACACTGCTGTTGGCAGACTCTATACCACCATCCATGGTCTTTGCAAGGATCTCTGCAGCAACAGGTACTGGTGATGGGCCTCTAGAAAATAAGAAGGAATAGAGCCTTCAGGAGTCACCCAGGTGATCTTCTTGCTTATCATTTCCCACAGACACCCCTATCACCTCCACCCAGATCTTCTCTGACTTCTGCCCTGGGGACTAGAATCCAGAATGACAAGACACATAAGGGATGGGGATATGGGGATCCTTACTCTGCCTCTAAGGTGCTGCTGCCTGCAGTCCAGGGGGTGGCCAAAGCCAGCAACTCATGGCTCAGCTCATCGTCTTCATACTAGAAGTACAATCACTGAGTGAGTGACACCTAGAAGCTAACAGCTGCCACTTCATCAATGACAGACACTGCAGCACCAGGTCCTCCTCTCCAACCATCCATACCTTATTCAGCAGCCTTCCCCACAGCCAAACATCTTTGCTCTTTTAAAGCACCTTCCAAATACCCACCTTGAGCTGAAGCCAGGAGGCAACTTAATCCTGAGGAAATGGGGATCCCCAAGGGCTGGACACCCGTAAGGACTTCCCAGGAGCTCAGGAAATAGAAGAATGTCTACCAGCACATAAAAGGCCAGGCAAGTGAGGAACCTGTGCTGGATATGCCAGATGGTACCTACACTACTCAGTAGTAGACCAGCCTTAGAGCAATGGCTCCCTTCATCCCACTTCCCTTGGATTCCTGTATAGACAAAATCTGGAAAGGTATCTAGGGACTCTACTTTTGGGTGCACATGCTCATGCTTTACCCTGACCCCACGTGGGCCCACTACCACCACTCAAGCCTTGGCCCTCAGTGTGGCCAATATGGGAAGCACCTGGACACCAGGAAGCCCCTCAGACTGGACGACAGCCAGAGTATCCCTGGGATGTGCCACCCAAAGGGGACATGGATGAGGTGACCCTGCTCACCTGGAATTTGAGATGCGGCCCCTCACAGTGTATCCGGGAACTGACGACCTCTGCCACAATCATGCCCAGGCGGCGTACAGTGGGAAGACTGCTGTCAAGGTGGCACTTCACACCTGCCATCATGCTGGCCAGCAATTCTGGAAGCATCAGACATGTACCCTGAGGGCTCTTTGGGGTGCCCGGGATAGGGGTATGTTAACACAGCCTACTCACCGTCCCGGCTGTCCTGCAGCTCTGGCTCCCCTACGTGCGCTAGGCAGACAAGGATGGCTGCACTGAGGTAGTGCTGCTGTGCCAAGGGTGCGTGTCGGACAGCACTACTGCTGCCCCATGTCTCCAGCAGTTCTTTCAGTGCCTGCAGGCAGCACAGCCCACTTGGTCAGGCAGTTGTTTCGCCATAGCCCAGACCATCCTCATCAGCACCCAGGTCCACCCACCCAAGACTTCTGCCCATCCCTTCCACATGGACAGCATAGGCACCAGAGAGACAGACACCACTCACCTGTATGAGGAGCGGCCGCCGCTGGCTATCCATGGCCAAATACCCCAGCAGGCTCTGCAGCATGGATGTCTACAATAAAAGCTGACCTCCTGTCTACCAAATGGAGATGGCCATCTGACCAGATGCCACCTGCCCCAGGGCTCTCAGAGGTCCATAAGCCCAGGATGAGAAACAGGGCTGGTCCAAGGGCAGGGAATGGGAAGTGCAGAGGCAACCCTTTACCTCCCAGTAAGAGGGACCCACCAGGAAGCACCTCTTTTCCAGAAAACTGGAAGCATAACGTTCTCAGGGGCTCCACTTCTGCATTGATCAGTTCATGCACTTAACTTTTCTAAAGAAATTTTCCATTTCCTCCAAGTTTGACTGCCATTTAGTTATGTGCTACCAGATTTCTCTGGCTCAGAGTGGAGGTCATACTCTGCACTGTAGGTTTGTGCTCCTTGGCCACTTTCGGCACTACACCTCTTACGTATAGTTCCCACCCCCTACAAACCTCCAATGCCAGCACAGCCTGTCTGGCACCAGCTTCTATTTTTCTCTGAGTTTCTTCTTTTGCTAAAGCTCCAAGATGTGATTCCTGACTCACATTTCTCTTTACCTTTCCCTTCTTTATTCAAACAGTACACAAGGTGATAAATTTCTCTTCTCATCCCACATTAGCTGATTCCACATGCTTTTCTGCACAGCTACTTTATTACATTCAGTTCTAGGTTCTGCCATTTTTGATGTGTTCTTACTTGGTCCCTGAATGACTCTATTTAACAGTAATGTTATAATTACTAAATTATTACTTTTTACTACTAATTTCTAATTTAACAGCCTTGTCAAAAAATGACCACTGGACACTCCCTCTGGTACCTGCAGTTCTTGTTTTGCAGCCTTATCCCATTGGTTTGCTTACATTCTGACAGTGAACTGTGGGCTTCAGGGGCCTTGAGTATCCTACACAACCATGACTGTTTTCTTCTCAGGAGGCTGTAAGGTATCTCTGGCTCACCTGAAGCTACATTGTCCACCTGCCCCTTGAACAAGGACTGAGTGTGCTTAAGCTCAGTTAAGCAACTTCTACCCTCTCCTATGTAGCCACCTGCTAGTCTCTCAAATTCCCAAGAGCTCTCCAGGCTTCTTCACCAGATTCAATGCCTGGCTCCCAAATGAGAATCAACTTCATTTGCAAATTGGCCACTATATCTTTAATTTCCACAGAGTGGCCACAATGAGTCTTGCTAGCACCGCTCAGCCTGGTCGCCTTTGCTCAGAACCTCTAGCTGCCTACCTCAACCCAATCTAGCCTGCTCTTACCACAAGTCCTGCTCTCCTGCTCATGCCACAGGTGTCTACTATACCTCAGGTCAGCTGGCCTTCTTCCCAGCTACCACAGTACTCCTGGAGTCCTCTCTTGGCTACAGCCCTGCTCAGGGCTTGTCTCATCAGAAAGGTCTCTGCAGAATCCTGCAGCAATTGCTGGCCTGCTGGGCCTTGTTGGCATAATACCACACTGTGTATTAACTGGTGGCATATAGTATCTGCCTCCCTGCTTGTAATGTGAACTCCATGAGGAAGGACTACAGTTTTTCTGTCCTTAGCTGAACACTTAGCACCCACAACACACCCTGGCACACAGTGAGTAGCCATCAAACATTTGGTGAATTTAAAAAAAAAAGCAAGCTGTAAGGATGCAGTAGGGCCCATGCCATCCCTGGCCACTCTGCAGCCTGGGATTTTCTACTACTGGCTCTCCAAGGCTCTGATCTGCTGTCCATGCTCCAGTCAGAGACAGGCTCCAGGCCCCAGGAACACAGCAATTGTGTCTGTGAAGTTGTACAAACACAGAGCAAACAACCTCCATGTCAGGACATGTTTACCCCCTCGCAAACAGAATGCAGTCAGTAAGGGGATCCTCTTGGGCAGTCAAGATGATGGAAGGACCTAGAAAGTTCTTCCTTGGTGCCCAGTTCATAATAGGGACCATTAACATGGCAGGGACATGCCTACCACTTCACTGACATTTCCCATTCAACTGACTACTACTCTAACTGAACTCTGGTTTTTTGTTTCCTTGTGGCTGGGGGTGGAGTGCAGGACCTTGTGCATGCTGACCCTGAGTGTTTTCTTTGTGCTAAACCCACAGCCCCTGTAACTCTCTTTTCACAATGGTTCTTCCTTTGCTAGGCAGCCTGCAGCCCATGCCCTATCACACTCACTGTGTATTGGTACTTCAAAAACAGAAGCTTCTGGGTCATCACAAACTGGGCTTTCTTGCTCTTCACCACCAGGTTTCCCAGTAAGCGTGACAGAACTTCTGGCCTGCCAAGGCAAGATCAGGAGGGGACAGGGTTGCAAGGTGGTTGTGGATGTGAGGACAGAGGTGCTGGGAAAAACATGCATGAAACATTCCCAGGCCCAAGTTGTGCCACCTGCTTGCTGTGGGACTTTAGGCAACCCCTTTGACAACTTGAGCAGATTCTCAGCTCTTCTTCTTCCCAGGGAGAGCCCAAATCCCACAATGAGTTAAGCACATTAACACAGGATAGAACTCCACCATGAACAACCAAGTCTAAGGTCACATGCTTCACCCAGAGCAGGGCTCAGAACTTTGCTGTAAAGGGCCAGAGGGTACCTGCTTTAAGCTGATACACCAGTCCCTGGCAACTATTCAACTTTGTAGTCATGGTTGAGAACAGCCCTAGGCTAATATATAAATGAATTAGCATGGTTGGAAGCCATGGCAGAATTTGCCTCCCAACTCTAATCCTGCTACTTACCCTGGAGCAGCCACCACAAGTCCTGTCAGTACGGCCTCCATGGTACGATCAGGTACTTGCTCCATCAGGCGCCAGCAGACCCGCTGCCACAAGCAGCTTTCCTGGGTCAGTACTGTCAGCCGGGGCACCAACACGCCTAGGATCTCTTCTAAGGGGACACACAAGAGACCTGAGCCTCAGGAACTGACAATGTATGAAACACTATGGGCTCACTATTGGCACAGTCAAGGCCCAGTGCCAACAATGATAGATCCAGGACCAGGTCCAAGGGAGGGGACCCCACTAAAGGATGGAATCAACTTTTCCAGTCACTGCTATAGAACATGCAGCAATTTTTAACAGTAGAAAGGTCAGCAGGTGCTGCCCTCTTCCTAAAACAAGCAGTACTCACTCTGTCTCCCCTGGATACAGATCTTCCCCAGGACCTGAGACATGAAGGAGACGGAACAGTCCAAACCACCTGGGACAGAAGATAAAACTGACTGTATAGCTGGGCATGGTGGCACATGCCTATAATCCCAGCACTCAGGAAGCTGAGGCAGGAAAATTGCTCTGAGTTTAAGGCCAGCCTGGACTACAAAGTTAGTTCAGGCAAGACACTGTCTCAAAAAGACCAAAATAATAATAATAATAATAATAATAATAATAATAATAAAAAGACCCATTGTACAGCTGGTCATTGGGAAAGATACAGGGAATACCTGCCTTGGTGGGGAAAAGTGTTTAGGGGCCAAATCTGAATGTGGAAACACCAGCTGACTCTGAATGATATATCGGTACAAAGCAATCTCTTCCCAATCAAAATCAAAATGGGATTGTTTAATATGAAAAGCCAATGATGTTTCAAGAATCTCACACATATCTGCTTAAGGGGACAAGCTTGATGTTACCAAAGATATGGAGGCATTAAGAGGGGTCCTGGCCAAGGGGCTGACTATGTGGGACAGCACTGGGCTGTGGGCCAGGTACTGGGTGCTGGAGGGACCCAGGGCACATGTGACTTAAGGATGGGTACTTAAAATTTGCAAAAACCAAGTCACTCATATGCCTGTAATTCCAGCACTAGGGAAGCTGAGGTAGGAGAATTGCTATGAATCCAAGACCAGTTTGGGCTACACAGTAAGATCATGATGAGCCCAAACTACATGAGACACCTTCACACACACACCCACACACACAAACTCTGCAAAGACAGACTCTAGTATGCCACTGGAAGGATAAGATAGAAGACTCCAGGTGGCACAAACATATTCAGAACTTCCATGTGGCATCAGCTAACCTAAAGCAGCAAACGAAGCCTATAACAAGGTGCAAAAAAGACAAGAGTGAACTGGGGTGGTTGCTATAGGGATCCAGGGGAGAAAGGTAGCATGGGCTGGGTGGAAACCATAAGGGACTGGAGGAGACCACATAGGGCTAGAATTATTAATCTGTAAGCAACAGGCAGTTCCCACAGAATTCCACCCACACACATAGAACCCCAAGTCAGCCAAGAGCATCCAGACCCAAAGACCCTTGAGTTCCTCTACCTGTCTCAACAATGTGAGTACCCAAAACATTGTCACTAAAGACATACAAGACAACTCCAAATCAATAGAGGAAGTAAACATCCACCAATGGCAATAAGCCCTTTAATGCAGGGTAGCCCAGCACAAAGGACATTCCTGCTTTGACTGGTGATCAGCAGAGAGTGGCCTGGCTCTATCTTGATTCTGCCCAATGTCCAACCAAGAACATCCAGAATCTATGACCAGCCAACTCCCAGAGTCAAAAGCCAAAACCAGGATAAAACTTAAACATGTGGCTTGCTATTGTTTGAAAGAGTGGATGTCACACCTGACCTGTGTGACATAACTCAAACTCCAAAGTCCTCAGAGATCATGAGATTTTCATGAGAATGGGAGAGGACAAAGGGGGTGACAGCCTGAGAAGAGGTACACTGAGGCAGGGGCATCTGCTCACCTCGCAGAGCATCCACGATGCCTTGTAGTACCCGAACCATCTCCTCGCCAAGCAAACAAAAATAGTTTTGGGGGAAGAATAAGGCCAAGTTGTCCTGTTGCAGGCGGTTGCCCAAGTGATCAGGCAAGCCCACGACCTTGTTGAGCAGTGTCTCCTTCAACAGGGGGAAGCCAGGCTTCTTCTGTGGTCGACACTGCTCCTCCATTAAAGCTGCCATCCTGCTCTGGCTCAGAAAATTTGCCAGCAGCTGCGCCATCTTCATCAGACAGAAGCTGGGGCTGAACAACAGTATATTGGGATATTGAGAGGAATCCCAGAGCCCCCTCCACCTCTGCACTTCCTTCTAGCCACAAGGAATTCTCACAGCTTCATTATCCTTCATGTCCTAACACATAAATTGAAGGAAAATACTTTCATTTCCACTTACCATTTACTAGTGCGACATGAGTGACAATGGGTCCTGCACAACTCCCCCAGCTCACAATCATACTGGAACAGCCAACAACCATACCAATGTTAATGCAATGCTTGCTTTTTAGCACAGTAACCTCTAAAAACCCAGCTTCTCAAAGAAACAGTATTCTTCCAAGCATTGTCAAATAATCTGATGTGAAATCTGGGACCTGCCTGGAACTAGAAGTCCATGGCAGCCACATGTCCCATAGCCCCAGCTTCTCTCAAAGGCCTGAAATGTCCCAAGATTCCCTTCAGAACTGGCAACACACACACACACACACACACACACACACAAAGCTCTAAAAGGCTGGGCGTGGTGGCTTACACCTGTAACCCCAACACTCTGGAGGCTGAGGCAAGAGGATCGTTGTGAGTTCGAGATCAGCCTGGGCTACAAAGTGAGCTCAAGGCCAGCCTGAACTGCAGGAAAGACCCTGTCTCAAAAAAGACACACACACACACACACACACACACACACACACACACAAAACTGGCAACAGCACCTAGGGAGCACCACTGCAGGGAGGGAAGCCACAGAGTAAAGGACAGGGCCCTATCATTTTGGGGCAAGTGGAGGTTCCATGTGCTACCTGTAGCAGTTATGTGAACCTCTCTTCCTCCTGTCCTCTGACAAGGTGGTAGAGGAGCAAGGGCCTTCCTAGGAGTTGCAGAGGAACACCCACTCTTAGCTGTCAGCTGTGTATAAGTTCTCTCCCACACACAGAATTTAGAGACCCTGCTGTTCACAACACTCTGACCATTCTATGCTTCCCATGTCACGGACAACCCCGTAACCAGACCAGCCCTGCTCACCCAACAGTGCCCTCAAGAGCCTCCATTAGCACTAAGAAGGCTTGGTCAGCTGGGCCCTTCAGAAAAAAGCTGTCCCAGAGCTCCTCCAATTGGCCATCAGGCGACAACTCCAGCCAGACTGGGTTCAGCTTGCTGACCAGACATCTGAGAAAGGCAGAGAAGTGAACAGTTGCAAATTCCTCCTGTTCCTCCGGGAGTGCTGGATCCTCTGTTTCTCCCAGATACCGCTTCAGGAATCCAAGAGTGGAAAGAATGAGGTCAATATCCTCGGAAGACGAAAGGGTGTGAATGGCTTCTCTTATGGTCAGTCGGACAGCAGACAGCGCAGGGTCCATCCTGGGGACAGGCCTGAGGGTCAAAGGAAAGCACGAGTGAGAAGGTCAAGAAACTTAAGTCAGTTGTTTGTGGTGCGGGCGACGAGGTCTTCCTCCAACCTTCTCGGAAACTCGTCCGTAGCCCCGACCCCGTTTCCCTGGTCTCATTTGTTCCTCCCTCCTTCCAGGGTCCGACTCGCATCCACTCCTAAGGGTGCCCTCTAGGCAAGCAGGACGTTTCCACGCTGCCCAGAGGCCACTTCCATCGACCCGGAGGGTGCCCCAGGCCAGCGGGTAGCGGGTAGCAGGGTCGAGTGAGGAGATAACCTGCGATGCAAGTGCCAGACGCCTGGGGGATCCGGGCCGTGAGCCCCTTGACCGAACTCAACTCAGCCAATAGCCAGACCAGGAGCAGCTGTACCCGCCACGAGCTTAATCACGCGCGCCGCCGATTCGCCGCCGCTGATTCGTTAAGGTGCCGCAGCTCTGGTCTAGCTCGGTCACAGCCGATGGAAATCTGCGAGCGCCAGTCCCCACGCGCAGGTGGAGCTGCCACAGAATTTTCGAACCTAGGGGACCATTCCCGCCGGCCCTCAGCTACGAATCTGCGAGGATGCCGGCGGCCGTATCTGCGCCTGCGCAGGGCGGGGTGGACAGGGTGGAGCTAATACGAGAAGTTTGAGGGGCTGGTGTGGGCGGGGTCTACCTGGCCCTTGGTGGTAGGAGTGTGGTCAGATTTTTGCTTTGGGCTGCGCGTAAGCGGTAACGGAAATTTTTCCGCCTCGGGTGTGGGCGGGGCCAATGGGGGCGTGGTCGGAGGATTCGGGTAACTGGGGCTTTGGAGAATGTGGTGGGTGAAGCCTGGGTGGTCCCGTTTTGAGGGTGGGGGTCCGGCTTTCCAAAAGGCGGCTGTTTGGTCCAGCTGGCGGCCCTCGTCTGCTGTCTGCTCTCTGAGCGCCCTTCACGAGGGGTCTGCACCGCCTTCCCCGACGTTTACGCACGTGGCAAGTTCACTGGGCTGCTGGGGGGGGGGGGCAAGGCCCAGCTCTAAAGTGGGAGCTGGGAAAGGGTTAACATGGCAGACGTGGAGCCACGGAGCTAAACTCAGATATTAACGAGTGAGGTGGACAAAGGAAGTCTGGCGAGGAAGGAGTGCTGACCGCGTCCTGGGCTCTGTAAACAATCTGAAATGGAACGTCAGGAACCTGTGTCTGAGTTGCACGTGCTGAGGTTCAGGGCTCGGTGGCCCGAGGGACCTAAGGCTGCCCCTCTGAAGGGTGAGCTATAAACCACCGTACTGTGGCCGAAAGTTCCGTTGGCAGTCGTGAACAGTGGATGGGCTTTACTTTTGGACGGGGATGATTTGAAAAGGCTTGCGAAGGCAGGGACGTTTCAACAGAGATGGATGTTGGGGTACATTTATTCATTCAGCAAACATCAAGCAAGCACCCTTCCTGGGCAGCAAATAGAAGGGATAAAGTGTCCATTTACATGTAGGTGACAAATAAAATACATACACACTGCTTCAGAAGGCAAATCAAGTAGCTGAAGAGAAGTGGGTGTCTGCCTGTAATTCCAGTCCTGTGGTAGGTTTAGGAAAGAGGATCACGAATTTGAACCCAGCCAAGGCAATTTAGCTATTTCATGAGACCATGTTTGAAAAAAAAACGTGTAGAGCCGGGCGTGGTGGCCCACGCCTGTAATCCCACAGCACTCAGGAGGCTGAGGCTGGAGGATTGTTGCAAGTTCAAGACCAGCCTGGACTACAAAATGAGCGCATGGCCTGCCTGAACTGCATAACGAGACCCTGTTTCAAAAAGACCAAATAACAAAAAAAAAAAAAAAAAAAAAAAGTTCAAAAGGGGACTATGGGTGGGATGTAGCTCAGTGTGAAGGCCTGAAGCAACAGAAGGCAGGCGATGTGCTATTTTAAGTGAAGGGGCGGGATTACTCAGATCCCTACATGGAGATTTTTTTTTTCCCTGCAGTACTGGGGATGAACTCATAGCATACTAGGCATACACTTACAACTAGTGGCATTGTTAGGAAAAAGGAGGAAAAGAAACGGCTCAACAGGACAGGTTTATTTTAGAACAAACTGAGAGGGACCACTCGCACTACACACCAGAGCAGTAACTCTTCCATAGGCGATGGAGTCTTTCATATGGTCTTTCATAGGGGCACTGGGCACGGGGCGGGGGGCGAGTGTCAAGATTCAGTGAAGTGGGGCTGTGGCTACCTGCCAAGGATGCTTGCCTGAGGACAAGAATCATGCAGAGAGCAGAGAGCAGTGGTAGTGACATAGAGAAAAATGTAACTCCCAATCTGCTAGATATCAGATGTGCCAAATTTGTATCCTCTGAAATGGAAGAATGAAAGACAAAGGTTAAAAACAGGAAAAATTTAGCTGGGTGTGGTGATGCACACCTGTAATCCCAGCACTTGGGAAGCTGAGGCAAGAGGATTCTTGAAAATTCGAGACCAGTCTGGACTGCATACTGAGTTCTAGGCCAATCCCTAACCCTGTCACAGCCTCCCCATCAAAAATAAATAAAGACTAAGAAAGATGTATTGAGAGATAGCTCCTGAGAGACAGGAAGGGTTCCAGAAGTGAGTTAACACTGAGACCATCTGTCAGGGATAATTCATGCTGCAGTCACAAAGTAGGTCAAACTGCCACCAACCTATAGGATTACAAGTATAGCCATTTAACAAATATTGATCCAATAGAGAAGCAGTCACATAGCAAGGGTACATGGAAAGGACAGAGGCATTTTAGGAAAGGGATGGGTCTAGGTGGTCTGTGAAGAAATCTGGCCACCTATATCTTGATCTAAGCAAAGACCACTTTAAACTTGCCCCTGCTATGCTTTTATGCCTACAGTAGGTGTAGAGTCATGGCTTGATACACTCCAGAATCACAGCATAAGCCAGCCCAGTTGTACCCTATAATTCCCAATTATTGTTCGACCCTGCTCTTGACAAACAACACAGAACTAATTTCTTGTATGTCTCAAATCTGGTCTAGTCACAACTCCTTTCTACTGTCCCACCTCCCCACTGAAAATCCCATTGTGTTTTTCCCCATCCACAGTTCTCCTTTATGTTCACGACCCTATAAAGACCTTGTAGCCTGTATGAGAGTGACTAGTCTGGTCTCTAGTGCCAGAGTGGTCCCTCTCAAGTTTATTCTGAAATAAACCTGTCCTGTTGTGCTGGTACCCTTGCTTCTTTTACTTTTTGTCCTAACATTCTGGTCCACACCTGAGTGACTAATGTCTATATGGACTTTACTGGAACAGGTAACACCAATTACAGTATAATTCCAAGTTACTGCCTATCCCTTAGGGAGACATATAAGCCTGGTCATTCCATCCTTTATCTTTAGGACTGGTCTTCAAAGATACACCTCCAGCCACAATTATAGTATCTTTTTTTTGCGACTTCCTTGACAGCCCAGTCCCTCTCTGAAAATAAATTCTATCTTAGATGTCTATAATATTGTCAGTAGCAGAACTGAATAATGATCTGAGTTGATATCAATAGCAGGGCTTGTCACTTTTCCCAGCGTATGTCACATCTCAAGGTGTACACCACACCTCATCACTGCTCTGCTGGAAGGCACAACTATCAGGATCATAAACTCTTGGCATCAGTAAGGAATTAAGGAGAAAAAGTTTAAAAATAAAGGAAGGTAGTTTATTTGGAAAAGGTTGGAAAAAGGGGAACATAGCTACTCTGGAAGAGTAGGGAGCATCAGAATCAAATATCCATGGGTTTTGTTCTCGGCTCCTTTTTATTTAGGATTAGTGATTTATGCCCACCCCTATATGGACAATTGGAAGTTTTCACCATATGATTGGCTCTGTAGCTGTCTTTGATCCTAACCTAGGTACCTCTGTCTACATTCTCTCTGGCTGATTAGATTCTTTGCTACCCTTTTGTGATGGATAAATGTGAGAAACAGGGAGCTTCATAGAAGGGCAGCTTACAGTTAGAAATTAAAAAAAGAGGACATGTGTATCTGATGCAGGTATAGTGAATTTTTTCTAATTTTTATTGGTACATTTTAGATATACATAACATTCATCATAGGAAATTTGTACCTGTTTTTTCCATTCTCCTACCCTTTCTTTAACCACTATTCCTTTCCTTATTTACAAAAGCTTTGTTTCATTTTTTTCTTTTTTTTTTTTTTGTACCTTGTTCCTTCCTTCCTTTCTCCTCTCCCCACCTTGTTTCTCATTTGAACATTTTCTTCCCATTTCCCAATATCTTCCCAGATATCTTTCCCAATATCTATTTACACTTTCAGTTTTTCACAGCAGAGAAACAATGCAGTATTTACACATGGGTGTCCAGTTTATTTCACTTAAAGGGAATGGTCTCAAGGTCCATCCATTTAGCTATCCATGTCTCAAGTTTATCTTTATTTATGGCAGAATAGTATTCCATTATATTTAAAAAATCTTCTTTATCAATTCCTTGGTAAATGGGTATTTGTGCTGTTTCTAAGATTTAGCTATTCAAAATTGTGCCGCTATGTACATATGTGTATATATCACTGTAGTATGATGCTTTTAATTCTTTCAGGAAGATACCAAGGAGAAAAGTACCTGGGTGAATGGAACCCCTAGTTTTATTTTTTTCGAGGAATCTCCACACTGATTTCCACAGTAGTTGCACCAGTCTACACTCCCACCAACAGTGGAGAAAGGTTCTTTTTTCCCCATGGTCCTTCCAGTATTTGTTATCGATTGATTTCTTGATGATAGCTATTCTTTCTGGAGTGAGATGCAGTCTCAGTGTTGTTTAAATTTGTATCTCTCAAATGACAAGTGATGTTGAACATTTCTTCATATATTTGTCATTTCTACTTCTACTTCATTTCAAATGACAGTTTTTGGATTGAGCTTTTAAATTTGGCAGCCTGATTTTTCTATTAATTCTTTATATATTCTAGCTAGTAGTCCTTTGAGGAATAGCTGGCAATTTTTTTTCTCATGCTATGGCTGTCTCTTCACTCTGTTGGTGGTTTCTCTTGCTGTGCAATATCTTTTTAATAAGATGAGATCCCAGTTGATTATTTGGTGTAATATTTCTCCTGCAGTCTGGACTTGTTTATAAAGTCTTTGCCTACACCAATGTCTCATATATATATATTGATACTGGGGATCAAACTCATGACCTCATGCTTGCAAGGCAGGCACTTATGCTGCTGAGCTAAATCCCCAGACCTATACCAATGTCTTCAAGAGTTCTACCCATTCTATCTTCTAGCAGGTGTAGTGTTTCTGTTTTAATATTTAGATCTTTGATCCATTTCAATTTTAGTTTAGTGCATGGTGATAGACATGAGTCTAGTGTTAGTCTACAGCATGTATAAAACTAGTTTTTACAGCACCACTTGTTAAAGAGACTTTCTTCCAATGAAGGTACTTGGCTCCTTTGTCAAAGATAAGACAACTAAGTGTATGTGGAGTTGTTTCTACATCTTCTAATCTGTTCCATTGATCCTTGGGTCTGTTTTATGCCAGTACCATGCTGTTTTGTTTGTTTTGTTTTTTGTTTTTGAGAGACAGGGTCTCATTATGCACTTCAGGCTGGCCATGTGTTCACTTTATAGCCCAGGCTGGTCTTAAATTTGCAACAATCCTCCAACCTCAGCCTCCCAAGTGCTGGAATTACAGGACTGTGCCACCACGCCTGGCTGATATTCTTTGTTGTTTTTTTGTTTAGTACCATGCTATTTTTATCACGGTAGCTTTGAGGTGTAATTTCAAGTCAGGGGTTGGGGGGCCCCTGCTTTGCCTTTGTTGTTGAGAATTTCTTTTGATATTCTAGGTCTCTTCTGGTTCCAAATGAATTTTAAGATTGTTTTCTGTATTTCGTAAGATATGCTCTTGGAGTTTTTTTTTTTAAGAGAAAAAAAAACAGAAAAAAGGTAGAAATATTACAGAATTTCAAGAAGAGAAGATAAACAATAAGAAATCACTAGTTGATAAATTACATATTGTTCTTTTAGAAATAGTTTTTCAAGTTACAAAATTAAAGCACACAAAGTGGACACTCAAGCAGTGAGAATGCAAACAGATCTGTTCAACAATCCAACAAGAACCTAGAAATATGGTTATCAATCCCACACACCTAAACATACATGCAGCTATATCTTGTGTAGCACTTCCTATTTCCTCTTTTTTTACAATAGCAATTATACATTTTTAAAATTTTATTTAAAGAGATAAAAAAAAGCAAAACAGAAAAAAGGGTAGCAACAATACAGAATTCTAAAAGAAAGAAAGAAAAAAAAGGAAAATGAAAAAAAGCCTCACTAAGAAATCAGTAATTTATAAATTACATACTGTTATCCTGGATATAGTTGTTCAAGTTACAAAGTTAAAGGGTACATAGTAAATATTCAAGCATTCAGACTACAAACAGTTCTGCTGAAAGATCCAACAAAGATTCAGCAAAATATGGTCATCTATTTTACACACTCAAACATAGATGCAGTTATATCCCTTAGAGCACTTTCTTTTCCTCTCTTTTTTACAATAGCAATTACACATTTTGGTTTTATTACACTTGTAGTTCTTGTTTTTTACACTAGAGACACAATATGATATTTATAAATATGATTCTTATTTATTTCATTAATGAAGATAGTCTCAAGTTGTCTCCATTTACCTATGAAGGCCTCAAGATCATCATTTTATAGCTGAGTAATATTCCATTGTATAAAAATACCATATCTTTTTCATCCACTCTGAAGTTGATGGGCATCTTGGTTGTTTCCAGGATTTAGCTATCACAAATTGTGCAGCTATGAACATGGATACACATATATCACTGTGATATGAACTTTTCAGTTCTTTGGGGAAAATACCCAGGAGGGGAATAGCTGGATTAAATGGGGCTTCCAATCCTAGTCTTCTGAGAATTCTCCATATGGATTTCCATAATGGTTGCACCAGTCTACATTCCCACCAACAGTGGAGCAGTGTTCCTTTTTCCCTGCAGCCTCACCAACATTTGTTATCCATTGATTTCTTGATGGCAGCTATTCTTTCCGGAGTAAGGTGGAATCTCAATGTTGTTTTAATTTGCATTTCTCAAATGACCAGTGATGGCGAACATTTCTTCATGTATTTATATGCCATTTATATATCTTCCTTTGAGAACTGTGTGTTCATCTCAGATGCCCATTTTTGGAGAGGGTCTTTGAATTTGGGGGGATTGATGTTTTTCAATTCTTATATGTTCTGGACACAAGTCCTTTGTCTGAGGGATTGCTGGTTAAAATTCTTTCCCACTCTGTTGGTTTTCTTTTCACTCTGTTGGTGATTTCCTTTGAAGTGCAGAAACTTTTCAATAATATGAAATCCCATTTGTTGATTCTTTGAAGTGTTTCCTGTGCAGTTTGCATTTTGTTCGTGAATTCTCTGCCTACCCCTATGTCTCCAAGACTTCTACCTACCTTGTCTTCCAGTAGATTTAGTACTTCTGTTTTAATATTGAGGTCTTTGATCCATTTAGACTTTAGTTTTGTGCATGATGATAGGCTTGGATCTAGTTTCAGTCTTCAGCATGTAGAGAGCCAATTTTTCCAACACCATTTATTAAAGAGACTGTCCTTCCAGTGGACATATTTAGCCCCTTTGTCAAATATCAGGTGGATGAGTGTCTTTGTAGTTGTGCTTGCATCTTCTAATCTGTTCCATTGATCCTCAGGTCTATTTCTTTGCCAGTACCAAGCTGATTTGATCACTGTGGCTTTATAGTACTGTTTCAAGTCAGGAATTGAGATGCCTCCTGCCTTGCTTTTGTTGCCTAGAATTGCCTTTGCTATTCTAGGTTTCTTCTGTTTCCAAATGAA
>PVLA01005749.1:0-33300 GCA_004027455.1 Hydrochoerus hydrochaeris | reverse complement strand
GTATAACAGTTTTGGGAGTATGGCCATTTTCACAATGTTGGTTCTTCCTAACCAAGAGCAAGGAATTGTCCTTCCATTTTCTAATATCCTCTTCAATCTCCTTTTTCAGTATAATATAATTTTCAGCATATAGGTCTTTTACATTTTTAGTTAGGTTGATTCCTAAGTATTTCATTTTTTTACATGTTATTGTAAAGGGCAATATTTCCATAATTTCTCTCTCAGTGAGTTTTTTGTTTGTGTACAGGAATGCTATTGATTTTTGAGCATTCACTTTGTATCCAGCTATACTGCTGAATTTGTTTATTACTTCTAGTAGTCTTTTAATGGAGTTTTTTGGGTCTTCTATATAGAGTATCATGTCATCTGCAAATAGTGATAATTTAACTTCTTCCTTTCCTATCTTTACTCCTTTTATTTCTCTCTCTTGTCTGATTGCCCTGGCTAGTGTTTCCAGAACTATATTGAAAAGGAGTGGTGATAGTGGACACCTTTGTCTTGTGCTCTTGGAGTTTTGATTTGGATTGCAATAAATCTATATAACAATTTTGGAAGAATAGCCATTATCACTATATTGGTTTTTTCTACCCAAGAATAAGGGATATCTTTCCATTTTCTGATATCCTCTTCAATCTCCTCTTTCAAAGCACTGTACTTTTCAATATAAAGGCCTTTTACTTCCTTCATCAGATTGATTCCTAGATACTTCATTTTTTGGCATTGTTAAAAGTGTTCTTTCTCTAATTTCTCTCTCAGTGAGTTTGCTATTTTTGAATAGGAATGCTATTGATATTTTTTCCTTTTCCAGATTTTAAAGATGTTCTTCCCCTAATTCCTTTCAGTGAGTTTGTTATTTGTGTATGGGGAATGCTATAGATTGTTTTTTTCCTTTTCCAGATTTTATTTTAAAGGGGATGGGAGTTTAGCTCAGTGGTGTAAGTGCCTGCCTGGCAAGTGTGAGGTCTCGAGTTTGATCCCTGGTACCAAAAAACAAAAAAACAAAAACAAAAACAAAAAAATCTTCAGATTTTTAAAAAAGTTTTAAAATTACAATGATAGCAAATTTCTCCCAGCACAAGTAACATTTGTTTAAAAGAGGTGTGTGTGGCACAAGTGCACAATTTTTCTATTAAAAATAAAAGACAACTGTACGGGTTGTTTCCTCCCAGCTCGCAACGTTAAACCTAAGTAGTAGTCATAGATATGCATATATACAAATACACATGCTCTCTGTAGTAAATTCCAAATCAACTTCAGTATGTCTTACCCACCACTCCCTGTCCCTCTCCCTCCCCATCCACAACTACTTAATAAAAGATTCAGAGGTAAAAAGAGGTCAGAGAGTGGGTCAACCAGCTGGTGGCAGGGCTGGAGCCCTACAGACAAAGAAAAGCCATGTCTTTAGAGGAGAAACAAAATACTGAGAGAGAAAAAAAAAATCCTCCAAAGACACATCCATCAAGTTGTGTGGAAAACCCAAGTTTCAGCAGGATCCACTGAGGTACTTGGCTGACTGGCTCCTTACCCTTCCCCCAAAGTTTCAGCTTCTATTAAGGGACTTTGCTGAAGCCATAGATGCGTCCTTCTGCATGGTGAGAAGTTACAGTTTCTCCAACCAGCTGTCACTTGGTCCCCTTTCCCTTTCCTAAAACAATAGGGAGGTCAGAGGGGTGCTGACCTAGGAGAGAATAGACCCTGAACGCCCTGCTGCTTGCTACTACTGTCTTCCCCTCCAAAGGTTCAGAAGTTCTCCCAGGGGTGTCCAACGTAAAGAAGACCTTAAAGATAGTCCTACAAACTTTTACAATTCCTAGGTTCTCTCTCCTCTAACAAGAACAAACTCCTGTGCCTGTTCTTTCTTTCCCCATCTACCTTCATAGCAATCCCCCCAACACAACACACAACCCATCCAAATCCAGAACCCCCTAAGATTAAGCCAATCAAAAAAAAAACTAAATATAAGTAGAGATGAGATTTTTTGTGTGTGTCTTTTTGAGGCAGGGTCTAGCTATGCAGTTCAGGCTAGCCTTGAGCTCACGTTGTAGCCTAGGCTGGTCTCAAACTCCAGTGATCCTCCTGCCTCAGCTTCCCGAGTGCTGGGATTACAGGCATGAGCCACCATGCCTGGCTTAGAGATGAGATTTGTTGTTGCAATACTTGCACAACTGGTAAAGAAAAGAGAAATTATTACACAATTTCTGAGGAAACCAAAGTCTGTCTCTTATAAAGTCATAATAAATGGGGGAAAGGTTGCAAAGAATCAAAAGAAGAAAGGACAATATTTACAGAGAGTAAGAGGGGAGTGTCCAGAAGAAAACACTTCTTTATGTAAAAAGCAAAAAGGCTTCTTTGTCACTTCTTGCCAGCCCTCTTGGCACTGGACTTGGCTTTGGGCTTCATTGGTTTGGCCTTCTTGGGCTTAGATGCCTTGACTGGCTTAACTTTGACACCTTGCTTTTTTTTTTTTCTTTCTTGGGCATGGCATCCAGTTTCTTCTTGGTCTTCTTGACAAGTTGACAGGGGTGGCTTAAGGTTTCTTGCTTGGGACTTTGGAGGCAGCCTTCTTGGGCTTAGCTCCCTTCTTTGACATGAGCATTTGACCTCCTTCTTAGTCTTCTTGAAGGCCATTGGCTTCTTGTTTTTCTTGCTCTTGGCCAGCCAGAAGGACCCCAAGGCACCTCCACCTTTGGTTTGCTTGAGGATACAGGTCATCACCAGACACTTGAAGGACAATTTGATCTGGGAGTCAGTGCTCTCCCCTACCTTCTAGTGGTCCTTGATGTACTTCTGGATAGATTAGTGTGAGGAGCCAGCGCGGTTCTTCTCAGCCTATCTGGCAGCCATGATCATGTCTGAATACTTGTGGTGGTCTGTGGACTTCTTGGAGTGCTTGGCCCACTTGAGTTTGGCCATAGGAGTGGATATGGAATTTTCAGTCCTGATAGCCTTCCTGGTCCTGCTGCTGAAGGCACTTTCCCAAGGGTCAGGCATCTTTGGAAGGATCTGCTCACAGGCCTCTGGCTACCAGGCCTATCTGGACACAGGCTGTCAGGGTTACAGACAAGTAACCACTGCCTCTTCTCTTCCCCAACAAGGATCAAGGGAGCGCTCACTAGGCTGGCTCTGCATGGTACAGCCTCACTGGCATACCACTCAGTCTGCCCACCTGGCTCCCACTCTGCCTCCACCTCGTCTGCTTCCCCTTTCCCAAATCTGTGTATTGCTATTGGTTTTTGAGTGTTGACTTTGTTTCCAGATATGCTAATGTATTTGGTTATTAAATCTAGAAGTGGTGGAGTTTGGGGGCCTTCTATGTAAAGTATTGTGTCATCCACAAATAATGACACTCTGTTTCCTTTCCTTATTCTATTTATTTCTTCCTCTTCTCTATTTGCTCTGGCTAATACTTCCACAACTATATCGAAGAAGAGTGGTGACAGTAAACATCCTTGCCTTGTTCCTGATTTTAGAGTGAAAGCTTGCTGTCAGATTACAGACAAGTAGCCACTGCCTCTGGGTATTTGGTTTTTGGTGCATATATATTTATGATTGTTATCTCTTCCTCTTGGATTATTCCCTTTACAAGGATGTAGTGACTGTCTTTGTCTCTCTTGATCAGTCTTGTCTTGAAACCCACTTTGTCTGCAAATAGAATAACTGTCTCTGCTTTTTTTTAATGAATCCCTTTCATATGGAATATTGTTTTCCATCCTTTGACTTTCAGTCTGTGAATTTCTTTTTGAATTAAGTGTGTTTCTTGTATACAGCACAATGTTCGATTTTGCTGCCTGATCCATTGTGCCAGTCTGTTTCTTTTGATTGGTGATTGATAAACATTAACATTGATGGTTATAATTGTTATGTACTTATCCTTATCATATCACTTCCCTGTTGTTAGTCCCCTTTTTTGCCCTCTGTTTAAATTATTTACCTTGCTTGTTGGGTTCATTCCATTAGGGTTCATGGAGGTATAGTCCTTGTTATCTCGTTCTAGAATGTCCTTCAGAATATTTTGGACTGCTAGTTTGGTGGTCAAGGATTTCTTCAGGTTTTCTTTTTCATGGAAGTATCTTATTTCTCTATCAATTTTGAAAGATAGTTTTGTGCAGTACATCAATCTGCTCTGGAAGTTCTTTTCTTTTCTTTCTTTCTTTCTTTCTTTCTTTCTTTCTTTCTTTTTTTTTTTTTTTGTACCAGGGATCAAACTTATGATGTTGCACTTGATAGGCAAGCGCTTGTGTCACTGAGCTAAATTCCCATCCTCTAGTTCTTTTCTTTTAAAGCTTGACATACTTCATTCCAAGCTCTCTTTGACTTGTTTGTGTTGTGAAGTCTGTTGTGATTTTGAGGGGCTTCTTTATAGGTAATTTGATTCCTTTCTGCAACAGCTTTTAATATTCTCTCATGCTGAATTTCTGAAATCTTGACTATTATACATCTTGGTGCAGATTTTTTTTTACCATGACTAATTATGAACTGTATGTCTCACTCATCTGTATATTAAATTCATTTTTCCTGTTTGGGAGTTTTTCTGCCAGTGCTTCTGTGAATAGATTTTTTATGTCATTTGTGCTATCTCCTGCTTTTTCATGGACTCTGATCAATCTTACGTTGGTCCTCTTTGCATAACCTAGCAGCTGTTGGAGTGATTTTTTGGTGGTCCCTTGCTATTTTTAAGAAATCTTTCTTTTTATGATCACTAACCAAATTCTGTCCTCTAGATCTAATATTCTGTCCTCATATTGGGTCATTCTGCTGTATATACTATCAGTGGAAGGTTTAATCTCCTGGATATCTGTTGGAATCTGTTTCATGGATTTTTTTCTTTCCTTTAGTGGGCATTCATAGTTTCTATCACTTTTCTAAGCTCCTCTATTTTTAAAATCTACATCTGCTTTGGAGTCATTATGTGTTTCATTATGGTCACCATCTGTGTAGTTATCTGAGAAATTATTTCTTTTTTTTTAAGAGTGGGAAATTTTTTGGAGGAAAAGAATGGGCAATAGGAATGGAGAATAGCACCAGTTCCTGAGAGACAGGAGGAACCCTGAATGGGTTGCCTACTGAGAAATTATTTCTAATTTGATTTTTTAAAGAGCAGAATATATTTATTGAAAGAAAGTAAGCTTCTGTCTGAGAAAGACACAGAAGTGGTCCCAAGTGGGTTGCCAAAGACTATCTTTTCTAGGGACTTTTACAGTGTAAAATCGCAAAGTGAGGCAGGGTGGGGAAAACATGGAAACTTGAAAGGTGGGCATGAGGTGGGACAAAACTATGGTCAACCAATAAGATTAACTGCACAGGATCCAGGCATGGTGGCACACTCCTGTAATCTCAGCACTCAGGAGGCTGAGGCAGGAGGATTATTGCAAGTTGGAGACCACCCTGGGATACAAGATGGGCCCAAGGTCAGCCTAAACTGCATAGTGAGACCCTGTCTCAAAAAGACAAAAAAAAAAAGATTAATTGCACAGGTAAAATTGATTAAATCAGGGACAAATGAGGAAGCAAATTATGTAGCAAGTGGGCATGAATACAGAATAGTGACTCTTCCTATGGGTGGTTGGGATGATGACTCCTGGCTTCCTCAGAGGGATACAGACCTATTTAGAATATCAGTCCTTAGAATGTGGGTGTATGTATTTGATCTTTTGTCTTGATGTCTGGTCCAGGGCAGAGGTGTTGTCTCTCCCACAGTTATAAGATACCCAACCTTGGGCATTGGCTCCTTCGAGGGCCCAGCCCTGTCTGATTGCCTGTAATATTTCTGTCTAACTCAGTTGTCTGTGACAGTCCCCCCTCTGAAGAAGTAAACCAAACTGCCAAGAGAGAGTAATGGGTGATGATCAATCTGGCTTCTTAAGGCTGAAGGAGTTCATAGTTGTTAGCCAGAAGTCAGGGATACTCTGCAGAGGTTTTATATAAAGAGCTTCAATAGACACCAGGCATTTTTATCTTGGGTAGGTGTACAGGTTTAAGTCTGGAAGAGACAGGCAAAGAAACAATTAAGTTTCTTTACATGGGTTAAATTATAGAATTATTAGGATAACTATGAGTACAGTTAAACATTTCCACAAAGAGGAGCTAGTAATGGCTTTCTACTAGGAGGATAAGTCCAAGAAATTTTAGAGTCTGACATGTCATTGATTTGTCATCTAATATCTTGAACAGCTATTGAGATATTAGAAGGATCAGGAAGGTACACACATTTAGCTTTTTATAATTGCACAAGCACCGGGGCTGGGGATTTAGCTCAGTGGCATAAGTGCCTGCCTTGCAAGTGTGCAGTCATGAGTTCGATCCCCAGTACCGATAAAACAAACAAACAAAATTGCACAAGTACCCACCCTGTACTTCTGTTAGAATATCTAATGCCATCCAATTTTGGAGGATGACCTGTTTCTCTAATTTTACTTTTTTTATTTAGGAGAGAGATAAGCTGGGTGTCATTTAAGGCCTGCTTGGTATAGTTAGTTAAGGCCTCAATATGTGTTGATTGATTTTTTTTCTAGAGCCTCATGCATCTCCTTTATTACTTCCATTGTTACCACTTCAGGTTCCAGGTGGGTACCTTTAGAACTATTTTATTTCATTGTCCCTCAGGTTTGTGTTTGATGAGCTAGAAGTCTGGGGTTTTGTCTTGCTTAAATGTCTTCTCATTTTCTTTCTTTCTTCTTTCTTTCTTTCTTTCTTTCTTTCTTTCTTTCTTTCTTTCTTTCTTTCTTTCTTTCTTTTTCTCAGTTTAACTCCTGAGTTGATGCTTGTAAATTTCTTATGCTGAATAGCTTTATTGCTAGTTTTAGAACCCTCACAAAATGACTACTTCTCAGAGATGTCTTACAGGTGTAGTGGCTTTTGGGTGTGACATCTGTTGCAAGATCTTACCTCTTCAATTTAATGGTAAATGAGAAATTTGTCTGTATTTTCCCACTGGCCCTGGTTCTTTGGCACTAGCCTATATTATTTTTTATACCTCAGGCAATATCAGTCTTAGAATACCCGGAAGTCCAACTATGTTACATTGGCTAAAGTAGTACAATCAGCAATAAGAACAGCATTAGTCTAGAAAATGACAAAAGGTGGTAACTATTAATGTGCCACCTTTAACTGTATGAACTAGATTTGTGGTTATATAACAAAACCTAAAACAATCCCAAAAAATTGTATACAGTAAATAAGCCCTCAGTAAATAAACCTCTGGGAGAAAATTTAAAATTGTTAGGGAGAAAAATAAAGAAACAGAGAGAAAAAGATTAGAACCAAGACTGGAGGACAAAGGAAGATTATGAAAACTTGGGGAATTTGAGGAAGAAGACAGGAAAGAGAGAGAAGAAGAAAAGAAAACCAATAATAGAATAGAACAACAAAAATTAAAAAACTAGAAACAATGTCCACACTTATATAAAACAAGAACAATCAAGAACAAAAGAAAAACAAGAGAAGAAAAAAGAAACAAATGTCCACTTAAAGACATGTCTCTACTGTCATTGGTAGAGGAAGTGGGCAGACAGAGTCCAGATCCAAATTGATTAATCCTAGCAAGCCAGTCATAGCTTTATGGCAGGGTAGTGAGTAATCCCAGCAAGCCTGTACCTTTAGTGCTACTGAAATTCAATTGGTTTCTGGTTGTGAGGTTCAAACTCAATTTCTTCAGCTTGCAACATTTTATGTGCCTGTTGCTGGCTGAAACTCCATTCCTTTACCTCCTGCCAACTTCAACATGGAAGCCTCACCCTGACACTAGCAGCTGCTACATGGATCCAACCGATAGTTGCTTCGAGTTCTGAGTTCAGTTGGCCCCTCTCCAAGATAGCTATCAGCCAATTACACCTCCCACCCTGCGAGACATCTGAATCCAAATAATTCACCAGCCACTGCAGTTTGCTGGATCCAGTGCTCCATTCCACTGGTGCTTTTCTCCACTGAGGCCTCTAGGGTTGCCAGTAGTCACTGCATCTGTAGATTTGAACCATCCCTCCCATGCAGCAAGTCAGAGTCTAAAAAGCCCCATCTATGACTGTATGAGGCTTCAGAGGCTTCTAGACACAGACCATAACAATATATATATATATAAGCATGTGTCTTTTATATATTAAATATAAATCCTAGCTGGACATAGTCCACACATCTGTAATCCCCGTACTTAGGAGGCTGAGGCAGAAAGATAACTATGAGTTTGAGGTCAGCTGGGGTACGTAATGAATTCAAAGTTACTTTAAATTACAGAGTGAGACTTTGTGTCAAAAATAAATAAATATATAAGAGTCCTTAGGTGGCTGACCCTTGTCTCTTTTGTATTTTATTCTGGCCTTTTTCTTTTTTTGTGAGAACTGGTTATTCTGGCCTTTTTCTTTTTTTGTGACAGAATCTTGCTATGTAGTCCAGGCTGGCCTTGAACTTACTGTATAGTTCAAACTGTCTTCAAGTTCACAGCAATAGCCCTCTGTCAGGCTCCTGAGTGCTGAGATTACAGGCATGTGCCACCACATCCAGCTACTCTGGTCTTTCAGGTTCCTGGGTACATACCTAATTTGTCTGTGGACTGTTCCTACTAAATTCTTATTTTGTATTACTGCCTTCCAAGATCTAGTTTTTCTCTCTTTCTTTACCTTTATTTTCCTAATTGCTGGAATCTAACTGCAGAGGCAAAATCTGCCTTTAGTAGTATTTCCCTTTTTTAGTAATATTTCCTATTAATTTTTTAATAAAACTTAATGAGACCTTATTTTATCTTTTTTCCTGTCTATGATCCCTGTCCATATACTACAAGCTGATAATGATAAGTCATTAGGTACAGTTGTGCTGGGAGAGGACTTGAGTGGTGTCTCTAGTCAGGATTACTGTGGGTTGTCATCCCAGACCAAGCAGAGTCCTGAATATAGTGACCACCTGGGGGAGCAGAGACAGGCAGTGCATACCGAGGGCCATAGCTGGTGGTTGAGGGGAGCTGAGGGAGACAAGATAGAGGGTAGGTATAGGCCTGAGGGAGCGAGGTGGGGAGCCCTGGCATGGGCTGCAGAGTTGTTCAGTGGTGGTGACTTCCTGGAGCAGGAAAAAATGGGCCTCGGGGTCCATTCTTTGTTTTGGCCCACAATGGGTGCAGTCAGGAGTGCAACTTGTAGGGGGCAGCTTTGGGTACCTATGTGAGACTGAGTAGGGGGAGCAGGGGCAAGGGGAGGGGTGTCTGGGGCAGAGAAGAGTGTGGATCGTGGTAGGATGTGACTGGACCCAGGACAACACCTTCCTCTGGGACTCCATCCCAAACTCCCCATCCACTATGAGTCCAGGCCTCTTCAGCTCTCACAGTGACTTTGCTTCTCCCTTATTCCTTTTCCAGGTACCCAGTATCCAGGAACTTTCCAGCAAAGACCCATGGAAAATAAATTTCCTAAGCTTGAGTATATGGAAAAGCATCTTTACTTCTTATCCGTGGTGCATGAACTGGATGCAGAAATTTTGGGGAGATGCACAATTTTAAGTGGAAATCATCCTCACTCAGAAAGTTTAAGGCTTACTCTTCTATCTTTGGCAATGGTATCACTCTGTGATCAGTGGTTCTCTAGAGACAGTCTTGGTCCTTTCCAGTGGTTTTCTAATGTTTGCCAAGGTGAGCCTTGAGGTCCGTGGCTTGTCTCTGGCCTATACTCTGAGCTCACAGAGAATTAGAATCAATGGATACCCTTATGAGGGACATTTTTATCTTATCATAAACTGGGAGCTTCAAACGGTAGAAAGTTATCCTGTCACAGCCATAGAAACCACAAGTCTGAAACTAAGATGTTAGGCTCCCTCCAGAGATTCAGGGAGGAGGATCCTTTGTCTCTTCCAGCTTCTGGGCTCCAGGTGCTTCTATGGCCTCAATGTTTCTCTGCTGCTGTCTTCAAATGGCTGTCACCTGGACCCTCTGTCTTCTGTCTTGTATGAGAACACTGACCCACTTGACTCAGGGCCCACCCACCAGGATATCCAGGGTAACCTCATCTCAGGATCTGCAAAGACCCTCCTTCCACATAGGTCATATTCACAGCCCCCAGGGCTAGCACTTAGAAATGACTTTTCAGGAGGTTTATTTGTTATGGCTTATATCTAGAAGTCCCCTCAAAGCCTCATGCACTCATAGGTGGAGCTTTTAGTAGTGATATATTATGAGCATGTGATACTGGATTAGCTCATTGTGGTTTTTGCAAAGTTCTGGGTATGGATAATGGATTTATTTAAGAGGGAAGACCCACCCTGGGTGTGGGTTTTGTAGCCTGGGTGGAATAAAAACTGGAAAGAAGGAAGGCGCACTGCCTCCTGCATGTCACACTATGAACTGTTTCTCCTCAGTCAGTGCTGATCTAAGAACCAGCCAACTATAGACTGAAACCTCTGTAAACTGTGAGCTAAAATCAACTTTTCCTCCTTTAACGTGTAAGTGTTGGGTATTTCAACCCAACAATGAGAAAGTAACTAAGATATTGTTTAATCCACTACACAGCCTGTATCCAAAATAAGTTAGAATAAGACAGATATGTTTCTCTGATTTATTACTTGAGCACAAATGTATTGAAATAGCACATTACCTCATTACCATGAACAATTTTTATGATTTTGCATATCAATTTAAAATAAATTTAGCTTTATATGTTGACTTATGCCTGTAGTCCCAGTTTCTAGACAGGCTAAAGCAAGAGGATCAGTTGAACCCAAGAGTTCAGGACCAGCCTGGGCAAGACCCCTCACCTCAGACAAAAACAAGCAAAGAAACAGTAAACAGTAAAAAAATTTAATTAAAGTTATCTAATCCTGAGGGGAAAATGAGTCAAGGTGACTCCAAACACGTTTCAGTTCATTTTCCAAAGGAGGGAGGCAGAACTTCACAGAGGGTGACTATACATGGTCAGAATGCTGGACACTAGGGCAGTCCTGGTTCTAATGACTTCTAAACCCCAGTCAGGTCCCCTGTCCTGCTTCGACTTCTGAAACATGAATCCATATGCTACTGTTAAAGGCATTAGCTCCTGTCTGCCTCTGAGCCAATCTGTCAAGGCCTTGCACCCAGTAGAATGCTTTTCCAAAGAAACTGTTTGTGTTTCTTTCAAGGCTGTTTCCTTGGGAACCCTGGACTCAGGATTGAAGGCAGATGCCTTTTATTAAGGTAGCAGGAAGTTCCTGACACCCAGCCAGGAATAAAGAAAGAAAACCACTCAGTCCGAGAGCTGCAAGGGATGAGGCCATTACATGAGCCTGACACCACCTCCTACATTCGTCCAGCAGAGACACTGGCGCCCTGGTCTTTCAGTATGGATCACCCTGGGAGGAGGACCATACTTTTCCTCCTTGCTTTTGTGCTCCATATACATGGAGCTTCATCGCAGGAAGGCAGCCTAGTACAGCAGAGGAAGCCATTTTTTGAGAGACTCCGTAGATTAGAAGAGCAGGTAAGTGTACAAACTTGGGCAGATGAAGGATGGCCATGCCAGACACAGAGCTGTAAGTGTTGGCACTCTGGACCTGATTGTACAGCTTATGGGCCTTGTTTGTAGCTACAGTGTTCCCACCTGTAACTGGAAACCTGAGCCACACTCTAAAATCAAGCAAGATGATGTGTGAATGGGGAGACGGGGGGGGGGATTTGAGGAGCCTCTCAGGGTTCGAGGAGCACAACTAGAGGGATCTGGGAGTCTGATGGCACTGGGCAATGTCAATGAGTGTCGGAGCTGTGGTCTCATAAATTCACCTGGAAACAGAGGACATGGGTGTTCTTGAAACTCCTACCTAGAGTTGTTAGACTATTCCCAGCTCTGAGCACTTCTACTTTGATTCTGGTGAAGTACTCACACAAGTCATCCCACAGCTCCTTCACTCACAGGGGAGACCTTGAAGACCACAGCAGTGAATCAACTGGCTGCAGTCATCCAGAGCAGGTGTGTGGAGGAAGATAGGAACTTGAGCTGTGGGAGTGCAGTCCATACCCTACACCGTACTGCTGTAGGACCAGTATTCCCTCTGTGGTCTGCCTCCTGGGACTGTTCATGGTAACCAACCTGAGTCTTTCGGTATTGTGGCATAGGTCAAATTGGTCCATTAATATTTCATCCCAGCTAGTCATAATCCCAACACTCTGGGAAACTGAGACAGAGGGATTGCAAGTTTGAGCCCAAATTGGGCAATGTAACTACTTATCAAGACCCTTCTCAAAATAAAATATTAAAAAAGGGCTGGATGAAGCCAGGCTTGATGGCACATGTGTTTAAATCCCAGCACTCAGGAGGCTGAGGAAGAAAGATCACGGCAAGATAGAGGATAGCCTGGGGTACATAGTCTCAAAAAAAAAACTAAATAAAAAATAAATGCAGTGCCAGTCATGAACCCTGCACACAGTAAGGACTTTCTGAAGGGTAAACAGAAAGGCATTCTACCTCCTGCCACTCCCTATAACCACTCTGTCCTCTTTACAGTTTCAAAGATTCCAAGAGGTCACCCTGACACACCTGCAGGGCATTGCAAACAACTACAATGTATCCTACAATATCGACACCCGATTCCAGAGGCTCACAAAAGAGAGTCAGGCTTTGGTTCTGGCAGTCAACAGGTCACAGGCTGCTGTGCAGAAGGACCTGACCCACCTAAAGACTTGGATGAGGAAGGCCAAACGTCGAGGCCGGAAGGTGGAGACAAGGCTGCAGGCCTTGGACCTTGCTCTGAGTGCAAAGAACAAGCAACAGGCTTGGGAGGGGAAGGATCAGAAGGCACAGCAGGATGCTATCTCACACCTGGCCCTTGATGTGTCTACTCTGCAGAACACACTGGCCCACCTGGAACACCAGGTCAATAGGCAGAACATCAGATTAGCTGCTCTTGAAGGGCAGCTACAGATGGCCAACTCTGACACTGCAACCCAGGGGATGATCCTGGCCCCAAACCAGGCTATGCAGCCAGGTCTGAGCTCCCTGAAGCTGCATCAGGAAAAGCAGGCACTCAGGCTTCCACTCAGACACAGGAATCCACCTCAGGATCTCAATGCCATGCTCCAGGGGACACAGAAGCCCCCATCCTTAAGCAGCCTTTGGGTATCTACTGCAGCCCCAAGGGGCCCTCCTCAGCTGGCATGGCCTCCCCAGGGACCAGGAAAAAGTAAGTGTCACAGGCCTGGCATCTCCATAAATCTCCGAATTTCCCAATGGTTCCTTTTAAGAGCACAGTACGCTACCCACCCCCATCCCCATAAACTTTCTCCCAGGGGCCATAAGGAGAGGACACTGGGTTCACACTCCACATACCCTGCCCTACAAGAGGAGATGATGTGAATCTGTCATCATCCAAGTGACTATCTGAATGCAGGTCACCAGCAAGCCAAGTCACTCGCAGTTCTTAATGGCAGAAGGACTTCTTCAGAGGTGGTTGAGTCAGGGCTTTTGAGATAATTCTGGATTATTGTATGGACCCAGTATGGTCATGGGGCTCAGACTGGGAGGCAGGAGGGTCAGAGCTGGAGGAGATGTGGGGACAGAAGCACAGGCTTCAAGAATGCATTTTGAAAACCAGTCAAGGACCATGCATGCTCTAGAATATGAGAAGGCTGGATAAGGCAACTTGTCCCATGGAGCCTCCAGAAGAAGCTAGCCCTGACAATATCTTGATTTGAACCTGTAAGACATTTTGACCTCCAGAAATGGAAATAAACTTGGGTTGGGTGGTTTTCTTTATTTGTTTTTGCAGTACCAGGTATTCAACTCAGGCATTACCTACCATACAGCTTTATTTTGAGACAGAGGTGTGTATTGCCTTGCCTAGCACCAGAAATGCTTTAAATTATTAAATTAATTTATCTAGGCATGGAGGCATATACCTGTAATCTCATCACTCTGGGAGCCTGAGGTAGGAGAACCGCAAGTTTGAGATCAGCCTAGACAATTTAGCGACTTAGCAAGACCCTGTCCCATAATAAAAAGGCTTGGGGGTGTGTTCGGTACCACAAATAAATAAGTAAATAAATTACAGCAGCCACAGGAAATGTAGATAGAGGTTTCCCTATAGGCAAGGAGATAGGCAGACAGCTCAGGCTTACATGGGGCTCTCATTCTCCGTCCCTGATGGAATGGGAGTCATCTTAGGAGGGTAAATGAGACCCTGCCAGGTATGCTCACGAGAGCCAGCACAGAGCTAGAACTTCTGGTGACATGGTGGCTATAAACTTCAGGTCATCTCCTCCTAGAGTAAGGAGCATATCTGCAGCACTGATGCTCCTGGATGCTTTGGGATTACCTCCCAATGCAGAGGCTCACTCTCCCTCCTTCTGTTTCTAGTTTGCAACATAGGCCCTGTGTTTGTCTTCCCAAATGCCTCCACTGAAAACGTGGTCTTCCTCAGCCCTGGGTTCCTCAAGGGTCTACGAGCCCTGTCCTTCTGCACCTGGATCCGCATGACCTCTGGCTACCTGGGCACCCTCCTCTCCTATGCCACTGAAGACAATGACAACAAGCTGGTGCTGCATGGCCGAGATTCCCTGGTCCCTGGCTCCATGCACTTTGTAATTGGAGACCCAGCCTTCAGGGAGTTGCCCCTGCAGCTGTTACTGGACAACCAGTGGCACCACATCTGTGTTAGCTGGACATCCACCCAAGGCAAGTACTGGCTCTATGTGGACCGCAGGCTAGTTGCTACTGGCTCTCATTTCAGGGAGGATTATGAGATTCCTCCTGGGGGATCCCTTGTGTTGGGCCAGGATCAAGATAATGTGGGGGGTGGTTTTGACAGTGCTGAGGCCTTTGTGGGGAGCATGTCTGGCTTGGCCATCTGGGACCGGACCCTGTTTCCTAGAGAAGTTGCAGACCTTGTGATCGGGAAAGAGATCCCTACAGGTGCCATCCTGACTCTAGCCAATGTCACATTGGTACGGGGATTTGTACAGAGAACCAACTGCCCTTGCCTGGAGCATTGTCCATGAGGCCACACTGTGCAGGCCAGTCAGAGGAGCTCCTCACCCTTCCCATCTGCATTGTCCTCAGCTATGTATGCATACCTGGGCTCTAATGTAGGAGGTGGGAGTGGTCAAGGAAATATCTGCAGTAAGAGAGAAACCCCAGGCAAGTTCAGGGTCCATAGGCAGCTTCCCCCTATCTTTGCAGCATTCTTATTGTTACATGTTGCACCTTCAAAGTCACGGGTCACTTCATTCTTTGCAGAAGACATTATTTCACCTTGGCTTGCTCCAGCCCAGCAGGAGTGCTAGATTCTAGCAAGTCTCTCCTCTCAGTGTTCCCTTTTAGTGATAAAGGGCCAGCTGGTCAAGGCCAGTTCCCAAGAGATGCCCTCATTCTTTCCATCTGCACAAAAGGCTGTTTGAATCATCACTGACTTCTCTCAAGGAAATTTTGGTAGGCTCTCCTCTGGGTTTATGAAGATGGATGAACGATGCCTTTAAACCAATTTATGCAGTATAATTTTCATATTATAAACCATCCCTTTTAAGTTTACCATTTAAAGATCATAGCAAATATGTTTAGTTATACAATCATCACCATAATCTAGTTTTTGAGTATTTTAGTTGCCCTCTAAATACTTCCTGTTAATAATCAGTCTTGCTTCTAGCCCCTGGCAACCTCATCTGCTTTCTGCCTATGGATTGGCCAATTCTAGGTGTTTCATATAGATGAAATCCAGCCTGTAGCCTGTGTCAAGCTCCTGTCTTTCAGCATCACATTTTCTAGGTTCATCTATGTTATAACTGATGTCGGCATGCCACTCCTTTTTGTGAGTGAGTAATATTCCATTGTATGACTGGACCACATTTTCTTTATCTTCTCATTACCTGTTGGACATTTACGTTATTTCCAGTTTTTGATTGTTGTGAATAAAGCTGCTGAGTATTCTTATACAAGTTTTTGGGTGAATGTGTTCTATCTTGGGCAGATGCCCAAGAGTGGATGGGTCATATGATAAATTCATGTCTAGGCTTTCACAGAAACTGCCAAGTTGTGTTTCCAAGGTTGCTATATCATTTTACATTCCTACCAGAAATATGTGAACGATTCCATTTTTCAATGTCCTTGCCAATGCTTGGCTTTGTGTGTGTGTCTCTGTTTATCTTTTTGAAACAGACTCTCACTATGCAGGTCAGGTAGGCCTTCAACTCACTTTGTAGCACAGACTGGCTCAAACTCACAGCAATCCTCCTGCATCAGCCTCCCAAATGCTGGGATTACAGGCATCTGCCACCACACTAGGCTGGTTTTGTTTCTTTTGATGACTTTTTTGTAGAATTCAAAATTGAAGCAGGTAAAAAATGAAACACACATTAACCCTGACTACAGGCATTTTTATTATAAGTTTTGGTGTGATATAAATTGACCCTTATAATGGTAGTGATCCCTAATGAAGACTTAAACTCAAGACCACAAAATCAGAATCAACTGGTACAGACAGGAAGACAGAATGACGTTGGAGGAAGCATGGAGAAGAGGACCCCACTAAACCTGGGAACATCTACTCCACACCCCACTCTTTTCTTTCCATTCCATTCCATTTCTCTTTTGTAGTGCTGGGATTGAACCAAGGTCTTCATACTGAACTACATCCTCAGCCCTTTCTATTTCTTATTTTGAGACAAAGTCTCACTAAGTTGCTAAGTTGCCCAGGTAGGGCTCAAACTCCTGCCTCTGTTTCCCAGAGTGGTAGGATTACAGGCATGTGCCAATGTCCTCCACCCATTTTAAAAATCAGAAAGTAAACTGGGTGTTGTGGCACATGCCTGTAATCCCAGCACTTGGGAAACTGAGGCAGGAAGATTATTTTTATTTTTTTATTTTTTTAAAGGAGGATTGTTTTGCGTTTAAACCCAGTCTGGGCTACATAAAGAGTTTAAGGCCAGCCTGAACTACATAATGAGATACTGTATCAAAAAAAAAATCAGAAAGTAGACTAGAGTAAACCCATGCTCAGAGCTAACTATGGGGTCCTAAAACCTTCTGTCCTCCTCCACCCTGACCCCAGGCGTGGACAGTTTCAACTCTGTGGAGGCCTGAGCACCACCCTTCACCCACAAGTAGGTAGCCAGGCAGAGGTACAGAACTGCCCAGCTGCTCTGGTGGTGTTCTATATTAGTCCCCTGAACCTCTTAGCAGCATCTCTCAGGTCTTGGTGGACCAATTCTCTGGGCATTCAGCTTATATCAGCCCAGCTGGCCTCTCTCAATACCACCTCTTCATGAGTCAAGGTCAGGGACGAATTTTAGAACTTGAAACCCATGTGAACACTATGTGAGGCATGCTTGAATCACTTGCTTCTGCTTCCTTAGGACGGTCTGACTTGTTAGGCCCCTTTTTGCCCTTTTTTAAAAAGACATTGTTTATTGAACCTCATGCCTTTGCACTGAACTACATTTTTATTTTGAGGCAAGGTCTCACTGGGTGGCCCAGGTGGGACTCAAACTTGCTGTCTTCCTGCCTCAGTCTCCCAAAGTACTGGGATTACAAGTGTGTATACCACACTCAGCATTTTTTTTAGATGGCTCCTTGCTCTCTGGCTGAGGCTGCCCTGGAAATACATGGCTCCTTGCTCTTTGCCTGAGGCTGCCCTGGAAATCCTAGACTCAAGTGATCCTCATGCCTCAGCCTCCTAAGTAGTTTAGACCACAGGTATTCCCCACTTCACCTGGTTGGGAGCCTTTCCTGCCTTTTCTGATATTTTCTAAAACTAACTCTCTCTCTCTCTCTCTCTCACTGGTTTTTTTTTTGAGACAGGACCTTTCTGTGTAGTCCAGGCTGGCCTCAAACTCATGCAATCCTCCTGCCTCATCCTCCCAAGTGCTGGGATTATACGCATGCCTAGCTTTCTGGAACTCTCTTGCTCCATTTCATTTTGCAATTTTTTTGAGACAGGGTCTCACTATGTAGTTCAAACTAGCCTTGAAGTCACTATGTAGCCCAGGGTGGCCTAGAATTTGCAGTGCTCTTCCTGCCTCAGCCTCCTAAGTGGTGGGATCATAGTCATGTGCCACCATGCTCAGCTTCATTTTCCATTTGAGGAAGGAGTCATCTGGCATCTTTCTTTTGGAAAGACTAGTAATCTGATTAATAAATACTTTCAGAAGAACAGATAGGTCCCCAGCACAATTGTCTTGAGCAGAGAGGTGATGAACCTTTGATAGATTTTACAACTTTTGCTCTCAGATTCAGTTTTGAGATAAAGGTAACAGTAGGCTTTCCCAACCCTCCACATGCCAGAGAAAAGTGCACGAGTTGCTATTTTCACCTGTCCCAGCTTTCAGGTGCTTATAATGCCCTGGGACCATGCTGTCAAAGTGTTCACACCAGTGTTTAGCTGAGTGTCCCCACTAAAAAGCATTAGGAGCTTGGCAGAAGCAGGTATTACCATGGGCAGCTGTGTTCATGAAGTTTCTTGGGTTGGGGGGAGAGACTCCACATGGGCAGATGCTAGACTAAGGGTGAAGAGTTGTGGTAAATTACCAGTGTCAGGAAGCAGTGCCCAGATGGCATGAGAGGAGGCCAGGGAGCAGTGGAGATTTTAGAGAGGCAGATGTGGGAAGCCTGTCTAATTTTGGAGCCAGGAAGTCTGAACATACTTCAGACATGAATCACTATCCTCATTGCAGTCAGCAGCAAAGTCATGTGTCCATTTTAAAGCATAAATCATATCCCCTCTAAAGTTACAAAATTCTTCCTTTAACTCAAGTCTGCTATGTTCTCCAGTTAAGTAAAACACAACGACTTTGAGTAGCCTTCAAGGGAAAGAGTCCTAGCAAGGAGCCATAGGCTGGTTTCACTTTCTATACCCACTCACCTCAGCCCACTCATCTTTATATACAGACACTGTTCCTTAAGAGGACATGTGGAAACCAGGTACAGTGACACTTGCCTATAATCCTCAGCACTCAGCAGTTGAGGCAGGAAGATCTCAAATTTGAGCTTAGCCTGGGCAACTTCTGAACTTAGTCCCTGTCTTAAAATTTAAAAATACATACATAAATACATACATATGACTGAAGAGGCAACTCAGTGGCACTTGGCTAGTATGTGTAAGATCGTTGGGAGCCATTCCCACACTGCACACAAAAAGAGAGCACAAGTTAATTGAATCCCCTACTCTGTCAGGGACTGCCTTTGGGAAATGTTTCCACCTTGGTTGGCCAGCCACAAAGATCAGCCCTGCACCCAAGCATGACCCTTTACCCTGAGGACTCTTTCCATGTTCCTTCCCACATGTCCTGCTATGTCTCATGCCACCTATACCACTTAGCTCTTCTACTCTCCTACTCAGTCTTAGGCATTCAGAAAAACTAAAACCTTTGATTTGGAAAAATTTCAAATTTAAAAGAGGTTGCAAGACAAGTAAATTGTACATTATGTATGTGTTTGTGTCCATCTATATATCTATATCTATATATATATATGTATCTCCTAGAGTTATCAAACGCTAAATGTATCTATCTATATCTATATCTATCTATATATACATATATATATGTATCTCCTAGAGTTATCAAACGCTAAATGTATCTATCAGTCCCATGAAGTTCCAGAGATTGAACCCAGGACCTTTGCACTGTTCTACACCCCTCTTTTTTTTGAGCTGAAGTCTCACTGTAGTTCAGGCTGAACTTGAACTCACTATGTAGTTCCAAGTTGGCCTCAAACGCAAAGCAATCCTCCTGCCTTGATTGCTCCAACGATGGAATTATAGTGCCATCATGCCTGATTCATCCTGTCTTTTTTTTTTTTTTTTGTATTTTGAGACAGGGTCTTATTAAATTGCCCAGGCTGAGTTTGAACTTGCAATCTTCCTACCTCAACCTCCATGAGTGTCTAGGTTGCAGGCTAGTGTCTTTCTGCTTTGAGACTTTGTTTTGACATTGGCCTAGGGATGAGGACCGCTTGTATTTGAGTTTACCTGACTTTTCCTTTAGGGTAGGACTCAGCTAAGTATATGTGTAGGATGGCAGAGTGATAAAGGGCCCTTCTTGGACCATGCATCAATGGGATAAGATGCCAGCTTGTCCAGTGGTTCAGGTGAAGTTCACCAATTTCGCACACAGCAAGTTTCCTTTTCCTTCATAATGAGAGTTCTCTTCAGCGACTGGGGTGCATTCCATCCTGTCAATCACCACTGTCGGGTTAGCTTCAGCTAGACCTACGCGAGCCACAGGCTGAGCTCGACTCTACAATCAAGTAAGAATAACGCCCTCGAGGATCGAATCTGCCCTACTTGCCGGAGTTCTGCCATCCGAGTCACAGCTCCCAAGAGGCCCCGCGCGCACGGCCCTGGCGGCTACGGTCGCTGGTCACGTGACAGCCGCCTCAAGTCATGTGCCCGCCGGCGCGACGTCATGTGATCGCCGGCCCGGGTCACGAGAACACACTTGGGGGCGGTGGTCGGTTTCCGGGGAGTCAGTTCGCTGTGTGCCATGGCCAACGTTTCCAAGAAAGTGTCGTGGTCCGGGCGCGACCGCGACGATGAGGAAGTGGCACCGCTGCTGCGGAGGACGGGGCGGCCAGGCGACGGGACGCTGCTCCTGAACGGGGCTGGGCCCGCCGCGCGCCAGGTGAGGCCGCCAAGGGGCCCTGGCGCGGGTGGCTTCCAGACACGCTGAGAACCTGGGTTGGGAGGGCAGTCGGCTGGGCCAGCGGCGGCTAGGTAGCCTCCAGGGTTGAAGGAACGGGTACGCTGCTCCCTGTCCTGGATGGCCGCGACCCCAGTTTATTTCCTTGCGGTATTCTGAAGAATGACTTCAAAGTGGAGGCTGATAGCCTTCTGTCTTTTTAAATTGTAATAAACACACCAGCAACTGTTTTTGTGTTTTGAATGCCGGGATGTTTTAAAGTTGTTGGCAGAGTTACTCTTTCGGTTGCTGTTTTAATGAGGTCATTGAGGACGTCCATGCCCCACCTTTCTCTGTGGAGATCAGTATGACACTGAGAGCGACGGTAGCAATGGCAAGTGTCGGTACCCCGTTTCTTTTAGCACATAATTGAATTTGAAATGTGCAACACTGTAAATAACAAATGTGATAGGTTGGAATGTGCTCAAACAAAATGCGGTTTGGGTCATTAAATACATTAAGATTCTGAGAAGAATTTGCAGTTTATTTTCCCCTACATCTGGTTTGTGTACTCTTAATTTTGAATCAGCGAATTATTCAGGTTGACTGGTCTTGATTTACCTTGTAACTATCCTTTAACTTTTCTCTGTTTTAGATTTGTGTTTTTTTTAGCACTTGTACAACGTTTAGAGGTTTAGGAAGGACTCAAAAATTAGGCTGTTTTCTACCTGAGTGTGGTGGTGCATGCGAGTAATCCCAGCACTCTGGGAGATTGAAAAATGAGAATCGAAAGTTCCAGCCCAACCTATGCAGTTTAGCGATTTCGTAAATCCATGTCTCAAAAAAAAAAAAAAAACCGATTGGGATATTGCTCAGTGCAGAGGCCCTCAATTCAATCCCTTTTACCCACCTCCATCAGACTGTGTCTGAGAACCTTGTAATTTTTGAGAGTTTTCCGTTCTCTTAAAGATGCATTTGACATTGTCTGCTTTTGCCGGTAGGAAGCAGCTCAGTTCTTTTTGAAGTGACTTACGGTTGCATCCCGTGATCTGCAAAAGTGGTCTGAAGTGGGTAATCTAGACTGGTGGGGTTATGTGGTTAGATCTTTTCTTCATGAAATGCTTCTGGGTTTTTTTTTCCTATTTTCAAAGAAATCTGAAGTTCATAAAACAGAAGAAAAGTGGTTTTAAGAGCCGGCAAAGAGATTACAAACCATGACAGAGATTGAATTTATCTCAGGAGGAAATGGGCATAGGGTTTCCTGCTTTTCTTTGCAAATAGATACAGGAGGTTTTTTTTTTTTTTAGAACGTGTTGATTTAGTCTTTTAAATAATACTACGACCTTTTTTGCTTGTTTGAAATTAATGATAATTTATTAGTGGCTTTGACAAAATAATTGATTGTGTACCTGCCCTGTGGCCACATCCATGTACTTTGCCCAGGACTCTGAGGTGCACATAGCCTCTGTCTAGACACAGGACTAGCACCCTTTGAGGACTATTTGAAGAGCATGAGAAGTTCCACTGTCATGCATGTTTTTTGTTTTTCGTTTTTTTGAGATAGGACCTCACTATGTAGTTCAGGGTGGACTTGAACTATGTAGCCTAGCCTGGCCTCGAGCTTGCAACGGTCCTCCTGCCTCAGCTTCCAAGTGCTGGGATTACAAGCATGCACCACCATGCCTGGTCTGTTGCGCAGTTTGAAGAGTGCAAGATCCTCAGGCAGGTGGAGTGACAGCAGAGGGCACCGGGAGTGTATGTGTGTGGGATTCTGCAGTAGTTTGGAAAGTAGTCTAAGATATGTGAGCACATGAGCTGGTTTTGAGTTTGGCTCAGCTCCAAACTAGCATAGTAGAAGCCAGAAATTTGAGCACCTAGGGATCCTAAGCCTGTTCACTTTGTAGTTAATGCTGGCCTTGAACTCACTATATAGCCCAAGTTTTTTTTGAACTCATGGTTATCTTTCTGCCTCAGCTGTTTCCCTTCCTTAATGCTGGGATTATAGCTGTGAGCCACACTTCCTGGTAATGTTTTTGCATTTGTATTTATGCATGACTAGTTTAGAAGCTGACTAAATTTCTTGGTTCAGGGTTTTTTCGGGGAGAGTCTGCTCTGGTGGTGGGTCAGCTCAGGCTTAGGGGTCCCTCTTGCTACATTAGACAAGGCCAGAACCCATTGGAACTAAAACACCAACTTGGGCTACAGCCCCTGTGGGAGCATTCTGGTGAACTGAGTGTGAGGGCTTGTTCTAGCTCACTCCTGACCTTTTGGGGTTGTTGCACAATTTCTGAGTTTAGACAGTGGCATTGGTGCCATTTCAGCAGGGACAGAGCTGGCTGAGCACCGTGTGGTAGTACCAGGTCGAGCAGTAACTTAATTGTAGCTCAGGCTTTTTAGAGCCCTCTATGGATCCCATTCCTGTTCTTGGATCCCTGGGCTAAGTGTGAGTGACCATGAGACAGGCTGAGGTCAGCTAGCAAGTCATGGTCATGTGTGCAGGCAGTGTGGAACCTTTCATGAATTTATCAAGAGATATCTGTTAGCACCAGGAACAGACTGTTAGGTAGAATAGGGGGCCAAGTATATTTTCAATATTCTTAAGTGCAGGACAAGGTTGTGCCCACTTTGGGAAGCAGCATCATATACTTCCAACAGAGGAGGGACCTCAGGTTAGTGTCTGACTTTGTCTTTCCCTGGTAACCTGGAGTAACTGACCACAGCTTGAGGGTGCTGTTGGGACTGGATATCTGGGGGTACAGTGAAGCAGCAGGGGAAGGTCCTATAGTCATCTCTAGAAGTCCTAGACCCCTGCTTTTTTCCAGGACAAGCCCTTCTGGTCCCCAGCCGCCTCCCTCAGTATCTCTTACCCAAAACATGAGTAAGATGGAGCCAGCCAAGGATGCAACTGTGGTCTTCTGTATAATAGGATTCAGAGAGCTGAGGGAAACAGCCGGGCCTAGACCTGGTCAGAGGATTCTGGGAGGCTTCCTTAGCAGAGACCATAATGCACAGAATGAGGTGGTGTGGATTGTCTGTTCCATACCTAGGACTGCACTACTGCCACTTACCCCTCCTTGCTCTCAGCTACTTTGCTTATTGGAGGATCTCACCCGTTCTTGGCCCAAAAGCTGTAGCCTCTCCCTCTTGTTCTCCATTGCCTTTGTCAAACATTATGGTTACCTTTTGTATGTGACCTTGTTTCCTTTGACCATAAGCCACTGGTAGGGTAACCTGTTTGTCCTCAGTGCTTAGCATAGAACCTCCTATTTGGCAATTGCTCAGTGAATATTAGAATGCAGAACAGGCAGTGTGGAGCAGCTGATAGTCTTTACAGTTTTCGAAAGTCATTTTAAAAATTGTAAGAGCCAGGAGTACTGGTGCATGCTTGTAATCCTAGGACTGAGGGAGGCTGAGGCAGGAAGATTGAGAGTTTCACTCCCACCTGGGCAATTTAGCAAGACGCTGTCTCAAAAAATAAAAAGGGCTGCGGATGTAGCTCAGTGGTAGAGCACCCTTGTGTTCTATGCTTAGTAGTGCACCAATAAAAAAATGTGTTTGGTAAAACTCACGTAACATCTTAGCATCTTAACCAATTTTATGTGCATACTTCAGTAGTGTAAAGTATATTCTTATTGAGCTGGGTATGTGGTACATGCTTTTAAGTCCAGATACTTGGGAGACTAAGGCAGAAGTATCACAGATTCAAGCCCAACATGGACCCTTTCTCAAAATAGAAAGGGGCAGGGTCTGGAGATAAAGTTCAGTAATAAGGCCTTTTGTTCCATTCCCAGTATGCAAAAAATAAATGTATTATTATTGTGCAATCTTCAGAACTTTTTTATTTTGTAAAACTGAAACTGTACTTACTAAATAATACTCCACTTCCCTAGCCCCTAGCCCCTAGCCCCAGGCCATCACCACTCTACTTTCTGTTTTTATAGTACTATACTACCTATCTGCTATAAGTAAATTTTTTTATTAGTGCATGTTTGCAGTACATAATAGTTACATTTATTGTGGGGAATTGGTACATACACATCATACAGTTTGAGTCCTTTTTTTTTTAATTTTCTTTTCCTTCCCTTACTCCCTTCTCCTTCCAACTCTTAGTTTCCATCTCATTTGCAAAAGCTTTATTTTCCTTATTTTTCCCTCCTCAATCCTTTTTTCCTCATCCCTTTTTCCCTTCCTTTGTTTTCTTCTCCCTGCATCTCTTGTTCCCCCATCCGTTTGAAAAAGTTCTCCTTCCTATTTATCTCTTTTTCTGATTTGCTCTTTATTTACATGTATATGTTTTAGTTTCTCAAATAAGAGAAACCATTGTGAAGTATTTGTCTTTTTGTGGTAGGCTTATTTCATTTAGTGAAGTGTCTACAATGTCTATCCTTGTAGTAAGTGTTGGTGCTTCATAAATAAAACATGAATAAAATGTATTGTGCAATAAATCACATTTTGTTTATCCATCCATGGTTGGATACCCTTCTTCCACATTTAAGGCATTATAAATATTGCTGATGCAAATATGGATACAAAATGCCTTTGAGATTTTGCTTTCATTTCTTTTGAATATATACCCATATGTGGAACTGCCAGATCTCTTTTTTTTAAATTGGATTATATGGTAGTTCTGGGTTTACTGTTTTAAAGGAGCCAACAGACTGTCTTCCATGGTGGCTGTACCATTTTACATTCCCACCAATAGTATTCAGTGTTTTAGTTTTGTTGCTTCCTTACCCATACTTATTTTTTTTCTCTTATAATGCCTATTCCAATGAAAGCAAGGTCGTCTTGAGGGTCTATTCATGTGTCTATTGGCCATTTTTATGTCCTTTTTTGATACCAACCTGTTCCAGTCCTTTGCTCTTGTTTTAACTGGGAGGTTTGGTTTTTGGTTGAGTCATAGAAATTCTTTATATAGTTTGCTGGTTAGTCCCTCATCAGATACTGTGATTTGCAGGTAGCTTCTCCTGGAAATTGATTGTTTGTTTGTTTGTTTGTTTGTTTGTTTTTTGGTACCAGGGATCAACTCACAACCTTGAGCTAAATCCCTGACCCTGATGTTTCTTTTGACATGCAGGAGTTTTTGTTTGATATAAGTTTCAAATAATTATGGATTCCGGGAAGTTGTAAAACTAGCATAGAGCAGTTCTGTGAACCCCTTATCCAGTTTCCCCAGCAATTGTATCTTGTATAATTGTAGCTCAGTGCTGATCCAGGAGCTTGCCAACCATATGCCGCTGGGCTTACAGATCCGCGTAAGTCCTCCTTTATAGGTCTCTTCCCCTGAAGATCACCCAGGTCCCACCTTTTCATAGTCATGCCCTTTCCTAAACCCACTGCAGCCCATTCCTTGCTAAGGAAGCAAACATCTATGCTCCTCAGTCTGCTGAGAAAGTGGCAGCAGTAAGATTGGGGCTGACATCCTGGATTGTCACGCTGTTGCACATCCCTATCAGCTTTTGCCTGATGGTATATTTCTGGGTCTGCCCACTGCTGCTAGACAGTGCTCTCACAGGTAGGGATTATTGCACACCTGGTGTCCTCCTGAACCTGGGGCTTAGGACTTGTCTTCCTGAGAGTGAGTACTCTCACGTAACCCTGCCTGCCTAGACTGGCACCCATATCTCTTTTGGAAACTTATGAAATCTTCCAGAAAAGTGTCTTCTGACTCGGTGCCCATGGTGCTTTGGGCTGGTGCAGACAGCCCCTGGTATGTCCAGCTAACAACAGCAGTGGGTGGATCCTGCAGCTAGCTTGCCTGTCTCTGTGCTGCCCAGTGGCCATATATGCAGAAGCTGGGTTTCACAGATACTATTAGTTAAAATGAGATCATATCAATCAATGAAATTGAAAACCTATCAACAAAGAAAAGCCCAGGTCCTGATGGATTCACTGCTGAACTGTACAAGAAATTTAAAGAAGACCTAACACCATTACTTTTCTCAAGCTCTTTAATGAAATTGAAAGAGAAGCAGTGCTTCCAAATTCATTCCTGAAAGCAAGCATTACTCTGATACTAAAACCAGAAAAAGACTCAACTTAGGAAAGAGAATTACAGACCAATTTCCATGATAAGCATAGATGCAGAAATCCTCAATAATACTGGCAAACAAAATACAGCAAATTATCAAGAAGATTATACACCATGATCAAGTGGGATTCATCCCAGGGATGCAGGGATGGTTCAACATAAGTAAATCAATAAATGTAATACACCATATTAACAAAGCCAAGGTCAAAAATCATATGATCATCTCAAAAGATGCAGAAAAAGCTTTTGACAAAGTCCAGTACCCATTCATGATAAAAACCGTACAGGAAATGGGAGTAAATGGTCTTTATCTCAGTCTGATAAAAAGCCATCTATGACAAACCAACAGCCACCATTATACTAAATGGACAAAAACTGAAAGCTTTCACTCTAAAATCAAGAACAAGACGAGGATATATACTATCACCACTCCTGTTTAATATAGTTCTGGAAACTTTAGCCAGAGCAATTAGGCAAGAGAAAGAAATAGAAAGAATAAAGATAGGGAAGGAAGAAGTTAAACTATCATTATTTGCAGATGACATGGTACTGTACATAGAAGATCTCAAAAATACCACTAAAAAACTGGTAGATTTAATAAGCAAATTTAGTAGCATAGCTGGATACAAAGTCAACACTCAAAAATCAATAACCTTCCTGTACATGAATAACATACTCACTTGAGAGAGAAATCAGGGAAACAACACCTTTCACAGTAGTTAAAAATGAGATTAAACCAAGTGTGGTGGTCACACCTGTAATCCTAGCACTTGAGAAGTAGAAGCAAGAGGATATCTGCAAATTCAAGGTCAGCCTGGGCTAATTGTGAGTTCAAGGCCAGCCTGAACTACCTGGTAAGAGACCTGTCTCAAAAAAATATATATATAAATGAGATCATCCTGGATTAGAGAGGCTTCCTCACCCACAACTGGTGTCCTCAGAAGCGGAAAATTTGGGTAGAATGATACACACAGGAGAGGCTCTGTGAGGAAAGAGTCAGAGACTTGAGTTATGTGGCCACAAACCAAAGATACCAGGACCTGGAAGAGACAAGAGGATCCTTCCCCAGAGCCGTGGGAGGGAGTGTAGCTTTGCATAACTGGATTTTAAACATCTCTAGCACCGGGAGGAGTACATGCTGTTGTTTTTAACCCCTATCTTTTGATAATTGGTTAGGGCAACCACAAGAGACTAGTGCACTCCAACAGAATTGGCCAGTGTCCCCAAAGCCCCCTGTATCCCACCTCCTCCCATGAGTCACTCCTCATAGTAAATGACTAAGTTAATTTGATAAAGCTTTGCACAAGTGGGGTCATACAGTGCACTCACACTGTCCTGTGAGTGGCTTCTGTGGCTCATGTGCCCCTGGAATGTTGTGGGTAGCAGTAACTTGTGTGTCTTCCACCATGTATGTGACTACAGATAGGATAGAGGACTCCTGTTAGGTTTGTGTTGCAGGAAAACAAGTACTTTTTTTTTCTTTAAAGTACTTTTAAACGTGCTTTCTGTGCAATATTTGGAATATGCTTATTGTCTGAAGTTCAAGTGTAACCAAGAGTGCTTTCTTGTCTTGGCTCTAGTGGTCTTAAGTGCAAACCAGCCCTGGAAGGGCACCAAACTTGTTCCTGAACAGGACCGGGTCAGGGTAACAGGTTCAGGTGGAAGAGGACTCTCCCTCCTGGCTTATGTGCCTTTCTCTGCCTGATGATGGTGGGCCAGTGGATCTTGGAGATGAAGCAGAAGACAGTCTGTCAGGGCACACAGCCTGGACCATCCAGAAGTTTTGCAGTGGCTCTGTGGCAGGAAATTCAGAGTGGAGGAAGGTGTGGTAAAGCCAGGATGTGCCTGGCCAGGTGACCGTCTCCCCTGCAAAATAGTTTGCATTGGTTCTCTTGCCTCCTCTGGTTGCCTTCCACCTGAGACTTGGGACAGAGGCTACAGAACCAGCCCACAAGCCTGTTCTGGTGAAGTTTGGGGTATCTCCTCTGTGCACTAGGCATGTACATGAGTGTGAACCTGTATCCATATATGCACAAGAAGAGAAAGGGCAAACCATCTGAGCACCCTGCCCACTGTCCCTTGGCCCTATGTTACCCCATATGATCCATCCAGTCAGCACCTTGGATTTCATCTGTGCAATGGAAGGAGGCCTGGTGTGTAGCAGTTGACAGCCATGTGTACAAGCCTGTGGAGGCTAAGGAGACACCTGAAGTCTCTCAGTCTCTCTTCAGCTTATCTTCAGACAGAGAGTCCCTAGACCATGGTCTGGAGGAGTTGGAAGTCACCCATCTATCTACAATACCAGTCATTGTGCCTGTGTGGATCTTGGGGACCAGGGTTGGAAAGTCCCTGGCATATGGTAGGGGGAGTGTATCCCTTAGAGGGTAGTGGGCTGGGATGGTCAAGGTCTCAAGCTCATTGATAATGTAGTTTAAGGGGCAAGTTCTCCAGAAAAGGCAGGAAATAGCTCTCCATCCCCTAAGGCTAGCAGAGGCCTCAGGTCCAAGAAGTCTCCTCTCCTGCCACTCTGATTTCCTTACCTGTTGGCTGTGTTGAGATGACCACCTGGAATGGGGGGAGGTTGAAAATGAATTGAGCTCTGGGCTGCTCACAGATCTTGGTCTTTTTTTCTGTCCCTATTACAGCTTTCTGGGCCCTGGTGTGTCTGCTGGATTTTGTGTCACCAAGAAGCATAAGGCCTCTGGATGAACCTTTGTGAGGGAGAGCTAGTCCTGGGAGCAGTAAGGGTACTGGAGACTAGACAATGGAAATGTCAGTGGCCAGGATAGGGTGGAGGAGATAGCTGTGAAGTTGATCCACCAACTGCTAGGCATGGCCACTGAGTACCCTCCATTTATGGATGCTTTGTTTCCTTCATCGCAACTACTTATTTTCTAACACAGACCACAGGTTGCCTGTGATGGGTATCTCCCTCAGCTGAAAAGCAGGCCCTTCTCTGCCCTGTCCTAGCCACCATTTCGTAAAGACTCAGCAAGTAGTTATAGTTGAGTAGAACTAATAAGATGATCTCTTTGGATAGAGAACATTATGCACAGAAGTCCTCATCCCATGATACAGCCTCCTCCCTGCAGGTGTAGTCCAGCTAGGAGGGCTCTAGAGTGCAGTAGGGGCTCACAAAGTCAGGAAGTGTCACAACAAAGGGTGCTAGCTACTCTGTACCCTGGGGCTGATTGTACTGTTGGGAAGGGTGCACAGCACACTTGAAGCCAGGGGAGGCACAGGAGAGCTGTGCTGGACATTATCTTGTAGAGAACCAGTGGTAGATAAGGAAAGGGCAAGCTCAATGACAGGCAACCATGGCTTGTTTGGGCATGCTCCAGCCCTTCATCCCACATGTGATGTTTGAACAGGTAAATAGAGAGCTGGGATGAGAAAAGCCTGGGCCTTCTGTCCATGTGGGACTGATCAGTGATGACTGTGGGGGCCCAGGGTCAAACCTGGATTCCGACACTCAAGGAGGCCAGCACAGGGTGTGGGGAGATGAGAATGGGCAGCACATCCCATTCCTATATCTACATGCCATTGTGACCTTTCTTCTGCTTTTAGTCGCATCATTCAGCATCTTTTCAAGTCGGTCAGATGAGTGGTGTGGAGGTGGATGAGGAGCTCCTGGATCCGGTGAGTGGCAGTGTATTCTCTGCTCCTGTCCCTGCTCCCCAGAGCTATGTCCTCACAGAAAGCAGGTGGTGAACACCCAGCCAGAGGCCAATGGAAATAGGAACTGCTGTGCAGGTGCCTCAGGTAGTGTGGCCAGTAGATAGCAGGCTTCAAACACTGGAGACTGTTTCAAGGGGACGTGGCCCCTGAAGCTAGGTAGATGAGCTGTAGCCAATGAGCAGAGATGAGTGAAAGCTCTATTGGGAGGAGAATCGTGCAGCACAGGCAGGAGTAAGTATGATATGAGGAGCAGATGAGGGTGGAATCTCAGCAGTGAGGAGTCCTCAAAGTATGAAGGGTGGCCATGTCTTCTGGCTCCAGGATGGATTCTGGTTTCTCACAGAAGATGACTAGTTTAGGTCTTGTGCTGAGTGGGCCTTCTTCTGTCCAGAAGTTGCCATGGGAATGTTTACTGACCCCTTTCCTCAAACAGCATTTTATTCCTTCCTAGTGGGATCTGTCTGACTTGATTTGTTCCTGATAGCAGTGATGCTAAGGCCATTCGTACATTGATTTTGGAGAACCGCATATTCGGGCCCTTGCATTCTCCTCCCCCTTCCTTTTGCATTGCAAGGGAATGAATCCAAGGCCTAGCACATACTAGGCAAGTGTGCTACCACTGGGCTACATCCCTAGCCCATTTTTATTTTTGTATTTTTAAGGCAGGGTCTCACTAAGTCTCAGAGTTGGTAAGGCTAGGCTGGATATTGCAATCCTCTTGCCTTATCACTCCTAGAATGCTGGGGTTACAGATGTGTACCACGTGTACCACTAGGTTGTTTTTTTAATAAGTGAGTTGCAGGAGTTCTTTATATATTCTTTACATGAGTGCTTTGTCAGATACATGATTTGCAAAAACTTTCTCCACTCAGTGGATTTTCTTTTTGCTTTTTGGTGGTGTCCTCCTTTGATGCACAACTGTCGTTTTTATCTTATAAAATAGAGTCTTGCTATCAAGCTGAATTTAAACTCACTATGTAGCCCAGGCTGGTGCCAAATTTGTGATCTTCCTGTCTCAGCCTTCCAATTGCTGGAATTACAGATGTGCACCACCACACCTGGCTAACATTTTTTATTTTGATGAAGTCCTATTTTCCTTTTGTTGTTGTTGCTTATACTTTTGATATCATAATTAAGAAGCTACTATCCAAGTTCATCATGATTTATCCATTTTTTCTAAGAGTTTAATAGTTTTAGATCTCTGATCCATTTTGTACTAATTTTTTCATATAGTATTAGGCAAGGGTCTTCATTCTCTTCTATATGGATGTCATTCTACTGACACCATTTGTTAGAAAGACTGTTTCCCTATTGAATTGTCTTGACACCATTGTTCAAAATCAATTGAGTAATTGAATAATTATTCAATAATTGAATAATTATTCTTCAATTATTTTGAACAATTACATTGTTAATTTTGGGGGATTTGTTTCAGAACTCAGTTGTTCCTTCCATTCATCTAAAAGTTCCTCTTTGTGCCAGCACCTTACTCTCTTGGTTACTGTAGCTAAGTAGTGAATTGTGAAACTGGGAAATATGAATCTTCAACTTTGTTCTTTTTCAAGACTGTTTGGCTCTGTCCATAAATTTTAGGATCAGCTTGTTAGTTTCTTTGAAAAAAACCAGTGGAAATTTATATAGAGATTGAAATTAGATAAAGAATCTGAACAGTGGTAATTTTTTTGATCTTTGGACACAGGTTCTCTTTCTATTTATTTAGGTCTTCAATTTCTTTCAACATCTTCTGTAGTTTTCATTGTATAAAAATTAAACTTTTGGGGCTGGGAATTTAACTCAGCAGCATAAATGCCTGCCTTGCACTTGAGTTTGATCCCCAGTACCAATTAAAAAAAAATTAAAAAATTAAACTTTTTTAGGGCCGGGGGTTTAGCTCAGTGGCTTAAGCACCTGCCTGGCAGGCACAAGGTCGTGAGTTCAATCCCTGGTACCTAAATAAATAAATAAATAAATAAACTTTTTTATTAAATTTATTTTAAAAATAAATTTTATTATATATATTTTATTTTATTACTAGGAATTGAACCCAGAGCTTTTGCCCCAAGGTATATCCCAGCCCTTTTTAATTTTTTTTTTTTTTTTTAATTTGAGACAAGGTCTAAGTTGCTAAGTCTCAGGCTAGGTTCAAGTTTGTAATGAACCTGTCTCAACCTCCCAGAGTGCTGAGATTACAGGCATGTACTATGTCTTTCTTTAAAAAAAAAAAAAAAAAAATTGTGTCTCTAGTGTAAAAAGTAATAAGAAATGTAGGAGTAATAAAACCTAAAATGTGTAATTGCCATTATAAAAAAAAGAGGAAAAGAAAGTGTTCTAAAGGATATAACTGCATGTATGTTTAAGTGTGTAGGAATGATAACCATATTATTAGATTTTGTTGGATCATTGAACAGAACTGTTTGCAGCCTCACTGTTTGTCCACTTTGTATGCTTTACTTTTGTAACTTCAACAACTATTTCTAAGAGGACAATATGTAATTTATCAACTAGTGATTTCTTACCCTTAAAAAAAATTTTTTTTTGAGACAAGGCCCAGTGCTCCTGCCTGAGTAGCTGTGATTAGAGGTATGAACCACTGTGCCCTGCTCATGTTTTATTTTTATGTTACTACAGATTTTTTTCTTATTTTTATTTTCAGTTTGTTTGCTGCAAGTGCATAGAAGTACAATTGGTTTTTTTGTATCCTACAGTCTTCCTAAGTGTGTTTATTCTAGCAGGTTTTTTTGGTATGTTTGTTAAAATTTTCTGTACACAAGATCATGACATCTAGCTGGGGATTTAGCTCAGCAGCCTGTCTGCCTGGCAAGCACAAGGTCATGAGTTCGATCCCCGGTACCAAAAAAAAAAAGATTATGACATCTCCATGTAGAGACAGTCTCACTTCCTCCTTTCCATTCTGAATACCTTTCATTCTTTTATTTTTTGTTATTGCTTATTGGTACAATTTAGATATACATAATAGTTACATTCATCATAGGGAATTTGTACCTGTGTATATCTTTGTGTGTGTGTGTGTGTGTGTGTGTGTCTGTCT